>VWYH01008958.1:416888-650698 GCA_013399365.1 Pampusana beccarii | reverse complement strand
GGGGTCTTAAATCTATATTGTAAATGTTATTGTAAATATTGCTAGAGGAATGAAGTCAGAGTAGGATCAGCTTAGAAAATGGTTGCTATTGGTGTGATTATCAAAGTGTCAGAAAGAGAGTGAGAATGGATGGGGATGTCTGAAAATACCCAAAAGGAAATCTTTGAATATATGCTGCAGTTATGTTTAAAATACACTTTTAATCTGCAGTCACTTGGTGGTGCTCTTGAGTTGTATATCAGCTTGGGAACAGATAATCGGCAGAAAGGAATATATTACTTAATTGTTCTTCCATTTTCACTCCTCTCTCTCAGCTGAATCCTGAATTTAGGATAGGGTCCCATCATACACTCCTGAGCCCTTTCCTAGGTCTCTCCTGCATAGACTCAATGAACGAGGCTGGACTCATTGTGACTTTCTCTGTGCCAGAAATGATCAACCCAGGAGGTGGGATTCATCTCACTATTTCCAGACATCTAAAAATATCCGCAGCAAATTAGTTGTTCAGACTCTCTGCATTGTTGCTAGAGAGACAGAGGCCCTTCCAGAGGCTGCTTCATCTTAACTCACCGTAGTCCAGGCAGCCAGCTCTCCTTTAACCGCAGGAGAAACCTATCCAGTATCACATACTTCGTTACAAATTTTTGTGTGCCCCTACCTAAATTCCTTTTTGCTTCTTTTAGCCCCATGAGCTAATCCTAATCCAGTTCCATGTTGTGTTCACAGTACAGCACAGCTGGGCTCTACCTGGGATCTACAGCAGAGAGCATGTCACTCTACAAAAACCAACATAAGAAGTATGACAAAATATTCAGAAATTTCTACAGCATCTCAGCTGTAACAGGAATCTAAGGAGTTAAACCATATATTGAAACAACGCTAAAAAATAGCTGCATCAGTTTTGCCCTGGTATTTCCAAGACTTCTGTTCATGCCAGCCCTCTGTGCATGCACTGGGGAGATAAGTCTTCTGAAATGGTGGCTACTGAAGATCTGGTCCTGGGACTATTCTGACACAGTGCTGCTCATATGAAACACTTGAAACATATGAAACCACTTAAAAAGGGTTATTAGAGAGAGAAAATGATCTAGTCAATTCTGATTTGTATACAAGGCCGAAGAATCCAGCCACATTTTATTTTTCAGTACATATATCTTTCTGTAGCACATTTTCCATCAGGCAGGTATGATATTTAATATGTTGACTTCTTGGATGAAAAAACTATTGTAAAGAATAAATACTTACATGTGCACTTTGTGTTTTGTGTTTTAACAGTGTGTAACAAAAGAAGCTACCTTTGTGATGCCAGAAAGTATGCCTTAAATATCTGGTGTTTATAAGAAAATAACTGCAAGTAACACAACTGATGATTTTGTATTTATGGGCACTCAGTGGGAAGTGGGTGACTTAAACCAGACTCAAATATGGAGGTCTTTTTATTGGCAACGTCCTGTCTTTGCAAAGCGTATGCTTGAAAGCTATGAGTTAGAGGTTATTTGTTTCTTTGGCCTCATGGTCTGACTAATCAGACAGCCTTAGACATTGAATCAGCATGAGTTTTCCCTAAATTCTGAGTATGTTCGTGTGCCGTTTGTCTAGACACGATTTTTCAGAGTTTGGTCTTGATCAACAACCATTTGAGCACAATGCAGCAGACTCTGTCTGAACTGAATGCTGCATTTATATTGCTTGGAGATCTCAAGTAAATGCCTTTGGAAAGTTTTATTATCTGCTGTAAACAGTGGAAATCCCAACAAGGAAAGTCAGTTAATGTCAAAAATTATTTTCATACTGTCCAATCCTGAGGGTTGCTTAAACCTATGCAACTGTATGGGGGTGAAGTGGAAATAGGCTGCAGTAATGGTGTCAAAAAAGCTACAGAAGAACTGATGACACTCCACCACCTGTATCTGAGGAATTTTGTTCTTGCAGACGAAAGAGCAGTTTGCAAGCCGAACGGCTGTGACTCAAGGGGTAGGTGGCTGAGACTCTCCTACCATCGAGCTGTCAGTGAGTCTGACCGGAACATGGATTTCTTTTTTTTATTTCAGTCTGCAGTGCATTGATCAACGTTGCTGGCAGATTTGCCACTGTGATATTTTCCAGTTCCAGTGCCCAGAGGCCTCCCTCTGCTTGTGTAGAACAGATTGTCCTATGGCTGCAACACAAGAGCCATCGCAGCTTTATCCCTCACTCTAGGAACAAAAAGCAGAGTGAGGAATCTGACTAGAAATGTTCCTAAGCTTTCAAAACCACAATGCAAATGGGTCAGAGTCCTCAGCCTGGGTGCTCCATCTATGGAAAGAAATAACTGACTGCTGAATCAGTGAGTTCCTCTGCAGTAGATTTCTCAAGCACTATAAAAGGATCTGATACATTGAAAGAGACATCTGTGTTAAAGAGTTAAGAAATGCTTATTCCTATTTTGTCTCAATAATTTCTTTTTCCTATTTGTTTTTCAAGACAAGAAAACATTCTGAGGCTGATGACATCTGTAAAATTTTCTGCTTTTTCTGAATTACCACAGGAAGAAGCCTGAAGTTGTGTGTTTAGTGGAAATTATATGAATTATTAGTAATATGAAAAATAGCTTTCATAAAACAAGGAAGAATATGTTTCCTATTTGACATAATACACAATTATCTTACAGAGAGACAGAAAATACTGAATTCCATACAACAGAAGAAATAGTAATCCAGAATAGTTTTAAAGTATATTGCCACAGCTTATGCCAGCCTCTGCACATGATTTCCACTCCTTCTTCCACCTGTTTTTTTTTTTTTTTTCATACGGAACAACACTTTGCAAGAAAAGGTACTTGATTTACAGCTGAATGTAAGTGGTGTTTTTCAACTCACATGTTTAGTATTAGCCAGTTTTGACAGAATGGGTGCCTTTAAAATTTAGATGGTTATTCTTGCAATACATCCTCATTTTATTCACAGGATTCTCCATTTCAAATATAGCTTATGCTGCAAATGACATAGTTAATTTTAGTGACACTCTAGTAACCTCAGAATATAAGACTATTTGTAGATCTTATGTTGTTTCTAGGATAAATGCTATGAGCAGACATCTTTTTACTGCATTCTGAACTGGATCTGTGTGATATCTCGACGTAATTTGACTAGTGCATCCAGGTAGCATAGGGCTTGTTGAAAGATGGTTGAGTGATAATTCTTAGGCTGGACTTTCCTAAACTTGAGTCCTTATCAGTGACTACCACGGAAGGTTCTGCAAATTTCTGCTGCAGAAAACTTGTTTGAGTCAAGTTTGGAATGGGTAGAATGGGAATGAAATGGTAAAATAATTTTTTACAACAACTTCTGTCTTATCACTCTGTTCTCCTGGAGATTCGTACACACATAACATCAGTAGTTGGTCCTTAATGGTCTGAAGAGTGTGTGAATTGACCCTAGGTAAAGTTACGTCTGACTTACAGAGTTCTTTAGTGATCTGGGAATCAAACTCTGTGGATTTCATTCCTGACTTGCTTAGTGAGTCTAGGCATATCCNCTGCAAATGACATAGTTAATTTTAGTGACACTCTAGTAACCTCAGAATATAAGACTATTTGTAGATCTTATGTTGTTTCTAGGATAAATGCTATGAGCAGACATCTTTTTACTGCATTCTGAACTGGATCTGTGTGATATCTCGACGTAATTTGACTAGTGCATCCAGGTAGCATAGGGCTTGTTGAAAGATGGTTGAGTGATAATTCTTAGGCTGGACTTTCCTAAACTTGAGTCCTTATCAGTGACTACCACGGAAGGTTCTGCAAATTTCTGCTGCAGAAAACTTGTTTGAGTCAAGTTTGGAATGGGTAGAATGGGAATGAAATGGTAAAATAGTTTTTTACAACAACTTCTGTCTTATCACTCTGTTCTGGAGATTCGTACACACATAAAATCAGTAGTTGGTCCTTAATGATCTGAAGAGTGTGTGAATTGACCCTAGGTAAAGTTACGTCTGACTTACAGAGTTCTTTAGTGATCTGGGAATCAAACTCTGTGGATTTCATTCCTGACTTGCTTAGTGAGTCTAGGCATATCCCCGATGTGCAAAAACAGAGGCTCATTTGTGCTATGACTGAACTTTGGAGCTCCAGGTACCTCATCGCTCACAGCAGCAGGTAGACATCACTTGTGGTCCAACCTTATTTAGGCCCCATTTAGGACAAGATCCGCATGAATACTATAATTCCTTCACCTTGCTTTTCATGGGAATTGGTGGCTTGGTAGGGAGCGGGCGGTGACTGAGGGCCAGGACTGTGAGGCACTGAGGTGTGCTAAATGTATTAGGACTGGAGACTAGACAAAGCAATTCCCTACTCAAATGAATAAAAAAAATTACATTCTTTGAGCTGTGAGCTGCTATTTAATAATTGCTAATGACAGGTCTGCTAAATAGCTTGGAATATAATGTGGTCGCTAGAATGTGTAATTTTGTGGCAAGCCAGGAGCTAACAGTGCCTCTGCCAGCAGCTATCAATGCAGGAGACCAGATACAGTCTGTAGTTGCCTACACTTCAGTTTCCATCTTTTTCTTTCATATGCTATGGTGTCTTAGTCTGGGATTGAGACTCCATCATTTGTGCTATTTGTGAACTCTTGAACCAATCATGGCTGTGATTTTTGTCCAAGCCAGCTAATACTTTCTCAAACAATGTCTGAGCATGAGTGAGGTTAAAATGGACCAGAGACCTCTCAGGCTAAGCAACAGGTACCTTAGATGTGTCACCATGTTATGAAGGGGAAGGAAAGTAAAGAACGTTGACATAGGATGTTCTGTGACAGAAAAAGGGTCTAAGCATGATTTACTTCACTTGTAGATTCGTATTGTCTGGATCTAGGTTTTTCATAGTTGTTGCAGTATTTATTAATTTGTACATGATTTATTTCTCAGTTATTTATGAAAATGTGGTGTAAGACAGCACTAGAAAGTGTGTGAATTTGAAGACACACCATACTGACTGCATTTCTCTTATCTATAAGACCCAAAGTCTTTTTGCAGGAGGAAGAAGTTGAATTTGTCAGAATTGACTGTGACTGGTCTTCTCTTCATTTGCTAAATATTTTCAAATAACTTGAACTTTCATTCTAGCACTGGCCTGAGGTTAGGTTGACTGACCTCTAATCCTCTGACTCCTATTTCCCTTACTTTCCAATGGGAGACCCTTGATTTGCCCTTTATCAGCCTTCTGGAGCCTCAGTTATCTTCTGTGAACTATTGAAGGTTATGGCTTTGAAATTGAATCAGAGTAAATTTACTCAAACCAGCTGTTACCACTGCTCTTCCATCTGATATTTCCTAGCTCAAACCTGGATCCTTTTTCTCACTCACAGCGATACTGTTATCTACTTCAAACTTTTTAATGCTGTTGTAAGCTTTTCCACCAAGCAGGGGACCATTCATTGAAAGGTCTTCAGTAATTACCTCGAAATGAGACACAGTTTTTAATAAATTTGAGTATTCTGTTGAGCTGTAGGAAAGTAAGGCAGTCATGGGTCTGTGATCCCAGAATAAACTCTGCATTTTGTTAGTCGTTAAATATGTTTGTGTGAGGCATTTCAGAAATGTGGGAAAGAGTTGTGTCAAAAGCTTAAATACCTTTTTGTTTGCCACAGTGATTCTTTTACCCTTAGCAGTAGTTACAGTCTTTAACTTAGGTAGGAAAGAAAGGCTTATGTACACACACGTGGTGAAGCATATAGAAAATTGTTTGTCAAAACCGATGCTGAATAATTTGAGACAGTGTTATGCAGACTTTTTTTTGGGGGGAGTGATATGAATGACTAACTTGGTAATGGAACTGGCAGACACAATGTTGGCTGAGTGCTTGGACCAAGAGCTTTGATGTAATAAAGCTGCACTTTCAAGGCCTTTTTTGCAGTGTTTTGGACAGTCAGGAGATCCAGCGATTACTGTTCCATTATATCAGTCCCAGTAGATATTGCATGCTGATCCCCACCAGGTTGCTTAAGTGCATTAACTTCCGAGAACTTATAATTTAACTAATACTTTTTTTTTTTCCTTCTTCATTCTGGATTAGATTTATTAATTCATCTTACATGGATTTAGAAATTCCATGTATTTCATGTTTATTTTTGGTAGGAATATGAGTGTGCTTCTGAATCTTAATGGAAGCGAAAAAGCCACTTTAATCTCTTCTGTACCAATTTCATTTCGATTGAAACCTTTTGTTTTCACATGGAGTCCAGTTAAGAGCATTCTTAATAACATGATTACTGGTAGAATCATTACAGAATTCTATCTCTGTCACAAGCACTGTCTGCCCACTGAGACATGATGTATTCATCATCTGTTCTTATATGTAGAACATATTTAATTATAGTCTGACATTTCCTATGTTTTCTGACCTTATATTCTGGAATACCATATTTTGGGTAGAATTAGAATACTAGCATTAAAAAATAACTATCACATTTTATAGGAAAATCCAGCAGCCGACACTGAGTATCTACTCCTAGATGCTGAGTATCTAAAATACATTGTTAGGATACTGATGCTTCCACTCTACCAGTAGAATGTTTATCAGTTTACTAACTTCTGTTATTAACATATGGCAAAGAAGGTAAAAGATTTATCACAAGGTTGGTGAATGGCATATAAGAGACTGATCTGTCTCTCAGGGTAGGATTCATTTGAGACCGAGGCACCTAAATTCATATATAGGTGCTTGAGAATTCCTTTTATAGAATCAATGGTGCTTGGAGATGAGCAACTAACATCTTAAACTGATTACCCTAACTTGAGGTGCCTCAGGATGTATGAGACATCCACACAGCAGATCCACAGGACAACACTCCTATGGAAGACCTGCGCCCTTTTGGAGTAGCAGGCTAAGATGAAGCAGGATGCTCTTCTTGACGTTATACGAAAGGCAGTGAGTGTTTAATTTCAGGCAAATGAATCAAGCTCTTGACATTTATTTTGGGACATGATGAACAGCTCTGCAGGCTCCACTGACTGGGCTGACCATAAAGCTGCTGTCTGTGGAAAGCTTACACAGCTGGCTCACATGTGGATGTCTCCATGTAGACATCTGAATTTCAGTATTTTAATCAGGAGCCAAGTTCCACTCTGGTGCAGGAACTGAGAGCTTGCAAAAAACTTGGAATATTATGCATATTAAATCCTTGTAGATGGAACAAAGAGAAACAATTCAATGTTTAGAAAAAATAATTTCTGTGAATTTCATGGAGTACTGTTAGGGAAATATTTTTTAAAATTCTTTATCTTACATCTTCTATACCGTTCCTGTTTTCTCCAACAGCTAGAAACATAGTCTCTTATCTATCAGAGCCACTTTTAAACTTTCGTGAATTCATGGTTTACTGCAGATAGCTTTTGGACTTCCACATATCAGTCAAACCCGTGGTTAGCATAAATGGGTGAAATCAAGCACAAAATGCCATCTTCAGTCACTTAGGATGTACTTGTGAGAAGGATTTCATCCTCCTCTTTGCATGGAGAGGCACATATTCTTTAGCTTTTATATGACCAAAGCAGCCCTTCTAAAGATGTCTACGAAAAATTCATTGATGTTTCTGTGTTCTCAGCTTTCTCTGTCTGTTCATGAAACTACAGAGAAGATCCTGACAGGTAAGGACAGTTACAGAATAACTGTACAATAGGGAAGGCTCAAAGCTTCCCACTCCAGTTCCATAAAAGCTTTGGGGATTACATAAATGCTTTCACATGCATTGGAAAACTGATTCAGATATTTTTCAAGAGTGATAACAAAGTTGTCAGGAAGCAATGCTGTTCCATTCCTTGTCATCCAGAAGATATGAAAATGAGCCCACATGGGCTCATTTTTCCTCACAGGAAAGACTGTAATCATACATTTATGCCAGCCACATGAACTTTAAATGATTTGGGACTAATTCTCAAATCCACGCAAGACAATTTGTATGGGTGAGCAGCAGAAAGTACATTTTAGGTGCATTAAGGGTGAGCACCTCTCCTTACATGGGGGAGATTAGCTGTTAGAAGACTACAGGATGACCCTTTGATCTCCAGCTCCCTTGTTGCTCACGGCAGTAGAAAGTAGTTGTCCTTGCTTGTGCTGGAGCACCATCGCGGAATAGTGACAGTCACTTCCCTGTTTGCTTTTCTGTTTGGGCAGAATTTGGTTGGAATGAACTAAAGACAAAAACATGAAGCCTGAGACAATCCCTTAGCGGTGGGACAACATCGAATTAAGCCCCTGAATAAAGTTTTGTGTAGGAGCTCTTTACACTGTGATATACACTCGTATTAGACATTTCTGTATTGTTGATTCAACATTGCTGTGATCTGTATGCTAAACTGATTACAAATCCCATCTAGTTTGGCATTAAGTTACAGACTAGTAATCCTGTTTGAGGCTTTCAGCTGATGTCATGACACATAGCTGGAATGAAGAAAGTAAAAAAAAATCAGTAATGTTGGTCTTGTTTTCTGACATAGGCTTGGTTTAAACAGCTTTTGAGATCTGTCACATTTTAGCAAAATGGAAGTTGGGAACTCTTTCAAAAAGCAGAGAGATACTCCATAGCATTAGCCACAACAAAATTTGGTGTTGCTAAGAGAAAAAAACCTGCCAACAGGCATTCTGCTCTTCATTGTAAAGCAGATAATACATGTAAGACAGCACAGTACATAAGTCAAGGTTTTGCGCTAAGGAAACCTCTGCCTGACATACAGTGCAGCAGTGACACTTAGTTTCAGCACCAGCTTTTACTCCTTGATCTGTGGAGAAGGACTATTTGTTCATTCTAGCATTGAGCATGCAATTAAATTGATGAGGTTATGAACTGGAGCTGTTTTAGCAATAAGATGGGATAGTTGAAACAAAGTTCTCTGCAAAGCAAAGTGGAGAGTTTCTGACAGCACTGGGAACCTTCAGATGGCATTGGTGGCAATTGCTTTGGGTTCTTCCTGGAGAAGAACAGCATGCAGGAGCTGTCTATCTCTTCGGGCTGCCCCAAGAGTAATGGAGTTCCACTGCAACGTGTAATGAATTCCTGCTAGGATTTTTGTATGGAAAAGTGTGTGCTTTTACTGTCTCAAGTCTAAATAAATGTAATGTCTCATCTTGCACAAGAGTTCATCAAGGTTCAGATACCCAGCACACAGTTTTCTTGAGCAAGTAACTCTCTGACCAGATGACTGAAATCCAAAATTCTTGCCATGCTGCTAATACCAACTGCATTTTAGGAACAGAAGTACAAAATTGCAGGATTTTAGTATTGATAAGGAATCAAACATGTCAAATGTCTATTAATTTACACTTCCCAGTTTTATATGAAAGATTGTTATTTTTGTCCCTTGAGTTATTCTGCACCTAGTTTCCATGTCTCTACTTAAGTCTTGCAACTTTTCTGTGTGAGTGGTACATTTTTCTATGTCGTGATACTCAGAGGCTTGTTTTCCCCAAATATTTCCCTGTCTATGTTACATCCTGCTGTCACTTTCAAGCTATCTTTGGTTGCAGTTGTATCACTTGTATTTCCATGTGCTTCTACCACAGTACCACAAATAGTCTTGGAAAAGCTACTCTGCTGAGACACTAGACTGTAGCACGTGGTCATCCACCTGTGAGATCTGGTTGCACGATGTAGTTTTTAAGGTTCTGTACTGATGGATAACCACCCTGACCCACTGTGTCACATCAGCGAAATTTGGCTCAGATTGCCTTAATTTCTTCCTTAAAAGATGCTCCTCTCTTCATTTACACATCAAATCCAGTTGGACTGGCTTCATGTACATGGCCAAAGTCATGCTTAGTATATCCTGGTATAAAAATATTTTAAAATTTATAAAGTGATTTAAAGATCATTTAATAGAACCATTACTATTTAGGTCTTAAAAGGTTGTTAAATTTGTCCTTGAAAAACAGAGGAATGTAAAAGTTCTCTGTGGATTTAATGGTAAATCCCATACCATTAAAGTGCACTAAGCTTCATTATTGTGCTTTAAAACTGCTTGCATCAGACTGCTGTGCGTACACGTACGAGTTCAGAATGTGTGCGTGTAATAGCCAGGGTACAATAAGCATGCCTGGGTTAGCTTGGACACTGTTTCCATTCCACAGTTATAATCAAATGAAAATATGTACAAGTTTAATTTGAAAAGCACCATTAAATTGTAAAACATAGCAGTGCTAGGGCACAAACTGTGTAACAAACCACATGGGAAAGTTGTGATTACAATCTTGCATTTCTTCTTGTGGGCTCTGTTGGGTTCATATGACGTGGGCTACCAAAGTATGTCTGTTCTCCTTCTCTTTCCTCAGCGGAACAAAAGTCTTATAATTGCTGCTTTCCTCTGCATTAGCTGTGTTTTATTTTGCTCTGTGCATATGCCATCAGACCTGTCATTTAGTGCTGTTTCAGCACGATGTTGAAGTTCCTGGGGTGTCTCCATCAAGACAAGCAGGACTTTCCTCCACCCACTGCTGTGTAACATGCTGGTTGGAAGAGGTGACACAGTGAACCTCAGTGGGCTCATTATGTGTGATAGCTAGAAGCACTTCCCTATGATTTATTTATAGATGATAACTGGTAGAGGCTGGACTGTGTAATGGAGTAGATTACTTGGTTTCTTGTAAACAATATCCTGTTTCTTAAGGGAAGGCATTGAAGTATTAATGGTTGTAACCCCACAAACTGGCACAATTTCAGCAGTTTTGGTCAACTCATAAAGTTGACAGCTTCCAAGGGCAGTGTAAGTAGCACCTTCTGCTGCATTTCTCCCAGCCTGCTACAACTATAAAGAAAGGCTATGAATGGTTTTATTATGAATCACTGAGCTGATGCTAAGTAAAGATAGACTAGAAATCTCCTCCACCAAAGATCCTGTATGGATTGCTTGGGACCCTGTAATTCTGGCCTCTCACAGACTTGGCAACTGTCAAACTGATCTGTCTCACTAGTAAAGGGTGGTAAAGAGGTGGATTATATAAAATGAGATACTAAGCTGCCCAGTTTTCTCATCTGATGAACTGAATTAAGTTCTTTCAGGGGTTATCTGAAGTCTTTATTGGAGAGGCTCAGAGCAGTTCTCCTGGGTGAGCTGCAGGGTGAGTTGAGGTCTAAATCCTGAATGGCAAAGAAGGGAGCTGAATAAAGGGAAGCCTTCCAGTGTCGGTGAGAGCTCGAGCATGAGGAACATGCCTCCTCCTAGGCTGTGTTAAAAGAGTCACTAATGTCTATGTTGGAAAGAAAAGAGTCCACCACTTGCGTGGCAAAAGGTAGGGCTCTGATCTCTCGTTAAAAGTATAGTGGGACACCTTGGACACCTGCCTCATGGGGAGGAGGGCTGCCAGTGCTTCTCTCACTACCAAATAACTGTCCTGGTTCTTTTGGGATCCAGCCTGTGATGTCCAGCTCTCCCCTTCACACAGGAGTTGGAGGGGGCTCACTTGCTTCTGGGTGCCACTTCAGCTCCCCTAAAGCCTGGCCCATGAGTCCCTTTTCAGGGAGCTTATAGACCCCTGGTGCATCAAAAAGTATTTTAATGCCAGCCCTGTCTTTGTTGGTAAAGGAATTATTACTCATGGAAAAAAACAAATCTGTGTATGCTGTCATAAACCCATGCACTGTAATTTAGATTTCTGAATTATGTGATGTAGCCATCCCATTGATTACACTGTAGTTATACTTGGTAGCTATTAGTTATCTCTCTGTAGGATGTGTTTTGGTATGGTAAAGTCTGCACAAAAACCCCCAGACCTGCATTTCCTAATTTTCAAGGTTACTAGTCCATTTCATCAGGAGCCTAAAAATCATAAGCGTGTTAAACAGGAAACCCATAACATATGCAACTTTCCAATAGATTTTTCGTTTTATTAAAAAAACAGGAACTAAGTTGGGCAATAACAGTAGACTTAAAAATGTGTCTGTAATTGAAGGGCTGCATTTCACCCTGTTATATACATGTGAATTCTGAGTAGGTACAAATCCAGGAACTTCATTTTCAGCATATATAAATGTAGAGACTAGAGATACTGTTTTTGTCTTGCGAATGAAAATATTATTATATTAACTAAAAAAAAATCAGCCTGCTCATAAGTAGGATTTCTAGCCACAGGAAAAAATAATAGTTATAACAAAACTCATATGATTTTTCTTTCATGGTTAAGAAAAAAGAAGAAGGGAGAATTATATGTGCATGTGTTCCACAGAGAAAACAAACCTTGTACAGCTTTTAGACAGAGCTCTACAAACTCATTTTGTAGCTCTGCACATACCTATCCTACCTCCAGTTAACTGGTCAGATGAAAATTGATTAATTTTCACATTCTGTCACAATTTAAAAACCACCACAACCTTCTACTGTTTGCTGTATTTAAGCATCATAAATGCCATAGCTTGGTGTGGTACAAAATCACTATTGAAATAAAGTTCCCAATAAGTTCTTAAAGAGATGTGTTATTTCATCACAAGCAAAAGTTAAAACCTTGGAGAAATCGCTATTATAATTTATTGAAGAATTATGGTTCTTTCTATTGATGAAAAACCAGGAAGGAAAATCTTTCTAATACATTTTCACTGTAGAAAAGTTGCTTCACCTGTGCTCTGCTTATGTCACATCTCCTAGACTTGCTCGGAAGAGAACAGGTGGTTTGAAAGAAAGGAATTCATCAACTGGCTTGTGAAGCTATGCCAGGCCACAGGCAAGATCTCAGCTCAGCATGTCTTTGATTTTGGAATGTATCAGATTATTCTGAAATAGACTTTTAGCTGTTATTGAATCCATTTGCTTGGCTAACCACAGCCTCGTGGAGTTCACCATCATTCTTGATTCAGGTGTTTCACCTGTCCCTGTCTCTTGAGAGACAGAGATTCCTTGACCACAGGGGTGCCCCACTTCAGCACTTAAAAAAAATATTTCTCTCCTTTTCTGCTGTTTAAAACCAATGACTTGTCCTTGCCTCTTCTCTGCAGCAGACTATTACCATGTTTCCCCTCTAGACTAAATATCTTCAAGTTCTTTAGTTGTGTTTTCTGAAAATAATCCTACTTTTGTGTTTTGTATGCTTTTGCGGACCTTCTCTGGAATCTCTCCATTTGCTTGAAAGAAATGCCCTAAATTGCACTGTTTTGTGACTAGAACAAAATGTATTCAGGTATACTTAATTTTAGCTAGCAACAAAAGTGGGAAAACCCCACTTTTTTGTGTTTTCAGTAAGGGTTTTCCTGAAATATGGTTTAATGGGATTCTCTCTGTCACTCTGTTTCATATTACATTGTCCCTTCCAGACAATAAAAATCAGTTTACATCTTGGAGACTATAGTTGAGTAATCACAAAATAAAATGCATGATGTCATTATGAAGATAAACAAGCTGAAGGCAATCTGGCAATATGATAAAGGACTGATTTAACAGTGAGAAATGGCCAAACAGATAAAAGAGGTTACCCAAGTAAAAGTAAACACAGATGAAAGCTCTAGTTATGGAGTTTTAAAAAAATTTTTTACTAGAATAATCCTTAGCTATGACATAGATATTTTTGATGATATTTTCCAGGAAACATAATAAAAAAGTATTTGTAAATTGTTAGCTGATAAAATGACCACTGTAGCATCATAATTTCCCAGTTACTCCATATCAGTTATAACTGAGAATCCAGGTTAAGTCATACAATCAACTAGTTATTGCGACTTATTCCTGAGGAAATAATTAAATTCCACGGGGTCTGGAGACAATTACACATAATAATACATTTTATGCTTTCTGTGTGTGCCTACCAATTTCTAGATAGTTCTTGGGCAAATAGGCTTCTCCTCAACTTTTTTGAGTGATAGAGCTCTTGCAGAAATCCAGATGAGCAAGGGTGCTCCATAGTCTGGCAGAGCAGTCTGATACCATCCCACTCTTTTTCTCCTACATCTGGTATCTGCTCCTGTGTATTCATTGGCTGGAGATCACCTTTCCTTGATCAGAGACCTCACTTCTCAACACTGTAAAGAGCTTTCATGTACCCCTCACCTTCTCTTACATTAAGGTGGAAACACCTCCGCTAAGCGCTGACTTGCTGAACTCTTGTGGCACAGGAATTCTCACTTCTTCTCTGAGACTGGTCACCTGCTGCCACAGGTAGCATATCACGGATGGACAGACTCACAGAAAATCTATTCCCCACACCGCAAACCAGAAGACCAATTCACTGTGTGCTCCAGCTCTGTCTGCATTGGGTAGTTGAAGCCAAAGGTGAGATGAGCTACAAAAGCCTCTAAACTCTTCTACCTGGGAGTGTCTGCTCTAGCAACAGGCACATCCAAGCTTACATCAGTGCAACCTCCCCAAGTTCTTGATTTCCACAGAAAGGGAGGCTGAAGGCTGAAAAGGAGCTGTGGAAGACTGTGACTGCTTTGCCCTGCCTGGAGGCTTGGGGGATCTGGAGCCCAGAGCATGATCACGCTCATTATAAATGTAGCCTGTGCTATAGGATTATGCAGAATGTCGTGATTTATTTTGTGAACCCTTCAGTCAGTATGTTTGATGTAATTCTTAAAAACATCATCATCTAGAAATCACAAGAAGAATTACTTCATTAAGGGGTTCTGCTGAGATCAGGGATTATGGTAATAGCAGATCTGTAGTCTATTTTGATTTTGCCGTTACAGCAGATAAATAACTTCTCTTACTGCTCTGGTGGTTGTTTACTCAGCAAATGAACATTCCAAATAGCTTTATTGTACTTCATTATTTATTTGTTTTGTGTTGTTTATAGTGTGACTAAGCTGAACAAGGCTTTATCATGTTTGCATTGAGAATGCTGTGAAGAAAGCTAGACGGGTTGGTGTGTGTCCCGTGTATACGGAATGTTCCACTGTGGCAAGCCACTAGCAACTTGATACACAGTACATACTTGCACATAGGAAAAAAAGTGCTACTCAAAACTGATGACCTTGTAAACCCACAATTTTTAACCTACACTTCTCATTTGCTCAAAATAAACCTTTCAATCACAGCTTCTGTCTGTTTTTTAGAACTTTTTGTCGTTGGCAGATGAGTTAGTGTATTATGACTGAGCATGCTCCCAGGTCCAGAATGACTCCACTCCTTTCTAATGCAACTCTGCATCTCTCTGTGCCACTACCTTTTTGTCTTCTCTAAACCAGGGTCCTGATCATACAAATCTGAGTTGTATGCAGCAAGTGATGCAGGGTTGAGTTCTTTTGCAAGTTCATATCCACATGCAGTGACTTTTCCAGCCTTTTATGGTTTGGGAGAAGGTACAGTCTGTACCCGTCAGTAAGCTAGGTTTGCACTCTTAAAGCCAGTTACAGCAATGAACAGCACCAAGTTTCACTCCAGTCATCTCGAAAAGCAGCTGCCTCCCTCCTACCAGGTCATCGTTATCATCTGAAACAAACCATGCATTCCAGAATAAATGCTTAGATATGGCATTTTCAAGGATCAAACAGAATTTTATGCGAGTGTTAGTATAGCTGGTTGTTGGCTTAATTAGGGCCATAGATGTCTCTGTCAGGCTGGACAACTTTTGTCAAATTACATAGTTTGAGTCTGGGAGTGTCTGTGCTCGTTTGACTTTTCACTCATTGAACTCTCATGCTGCTGTAATGAAAAGCACAGAGCAAATGTGAGCTGATTAGGGACCATGACCTGCAAGAGAAAACACAATAAAATACAGCAATTACTGGAAAATGTCAAAGCATTTTTATGTGGAATCTTTTGGATGAATTTGGTGACCATTTTGAGAGTTGAACAGTGTTGGCACCAGAGGATAGGGGCATGTAAGCATCCAGGATTAATCATGAATAAAACCACATGAAGAATTAAAAGTGGATGGGATGTACATACTGTGGAGCTGCATCATTATGGGCCTCGTTAGTCTGGGCAACCTGGTTAGCTGAATGCTATCTCACTGCCACCTCTGTGGCTCCTGCTGACCTCATTTTCACAAGAACCATGTTTTTAAAATTCTCTATTGTTTTTATTGTTATTTAACATCATGTTTGAATCTGGTATTACTTGCTTGGAAAAATGCGCGCTTCAGTGCTGTTATTTCTTTAATTATTTTAAAGAATGTCTGCTATAGGAGCACATGGCAGGCAACTCTGGCTTATTTTTAAAATAGAACATGTATGTTAAAATTACTGTTCATTCACATTATTGACTCAATATGTTTTGCATGCAAACTCAGATGGCAGAAATTGCATTTTATTTAGTTTTTCCTCTGTCTCGTGGCACTCTTCGGAGTTGTGATGCACGAAGAGTATGTTCCTGGAAAAGGTGCTATCAGAAAGAGACATATTTGTCTTCATAGTACAAATTATTCACTATGCTGGTCTTACTTATGGACTAAACAATGGAACTGCAGAATCGTAGAATGATTAAGGTTNCTTGAGGCAATTTCCTCTTGTCCTATCACTTGTTACCTGGAAAGAGACTGACACCTTGCTACAACCTCCTTTCAGGTAGTTGTATAGAGCAACAAGGTCTCCCCTCATCCTCCTTTTCTCCAGGCTAAACAGCTCCAGTTCCCTCAGCCACAGGACCTGCCTTTCATAAACCCATGCTGACTGAGCCTGATCGCCTGCTTTTCCTGTATATGCTGCGTGATGGCACCGAAGATTATCTACTCTATAAACTTCTCTGTCACTGATGTCAGACTGACAGGCCTCTAATTCCCTGAATCCACCTTATGGCCCTTCTTGTAGATGGGCATCTCATCTGCTAACCGTCAGTCAACTGGGACCTCTCTGGTCAGCCAGGGCTGCTGATAAATAATTCAAAGTGGCTTGGTGAGCACCTCCTCCAGCTCCCTCAATACTCTTGGGTGGATCCCATCTGGCCTCATAGACTTGTGTGTGTCTAAGTGGTATGGCAGATCACTGACCAGTTCCCCTTGGGTTAGTGGGGCTTCATTCTGCTTCCTGTCCCTGTCTTTCAGCTCAGGGGCTGGGTACTCTGAGAACAACTGATCTTACTATTAAAGGCTGAGGCAAAGAAAGCATTAAGTACCTCAAGTTTTTCCAGGTCCTTTGTCACTATGTTTCCCCTCACATACAGGATGGAGATTCTCCTTAGCTCTCCTTTTGTTACTGATGTATTTATAGAAACATTTATAATTTTTTATTTTTTTTTTTTTTTTTTTTTAATGGCAGTAGCCAGATTCAGCTCTAGCTGGGCTTTGGCTTTTCTAAATTTCTCCCTGCATAACCTCACAACGTCCTTGTAGTCCTCCTCAGTTGCCAGTGCCTTCTTCTAAAGGTCATGAACTCTCTTTTATTCTTTTTTTTTTTCCTGAGTTCCAACCAAAGCTCTCTGTTCAGCAGGGCCAGTCTTCTTGCCCGCCCCCTCATCTTTTGGCACATGGGGGCAGCCTGCTCCTACGCCTCTAAGATTTCCTTCTTGAAGAGTAACCAGCCTTCCTGGACTCCCTTGCTCTTCAGAGCAGCCTCCCAAGGCACTCTGCCAACCAGCCTCCTAAACAAATCGAAGTCTGTCCTTCACAAGTCCAAGGTAGCTATTCTACTGATCCCCCTCCTTACCTCTCCAAGAATTGAAAACTCTCTCGCTCTGTGATCATTATGCCCAAGATATCCTCCAACCATCCCATCACCCACTAGTTCTTCTCTGTTCCCAAACAACAGGCCTGGCTGGCACCTTCCCTAGTAGGCTCACTGACCAGCTGTGTCAGGAAGTTGTCTTCCATACACCCCAGGAATCTCCTAGACTGTTTCCTCTCTGCTGTGTTTTATTTCCAGCAGACTTCTGGCAAGTTGAAGTCCCTCATGAGGAAAAGGGCTAGCAATTGTGAGACTTCTCCTAGCTGCTTATAGAATATTCCTGTTTGGGTGGCCTATAACAGACTCCCACCATAACTGCCTTGTTGGCCTTCCCACTGATTCTTATCTACAAATACGCAACACTTTCATCACCATCAAACTTTAGAGAGTCAAGACACTCCCTAATATACAGGGCTACCCCACCTCCTCTTCTTCCTTGCCTATCCCTTCTGAAGAGTTTATAACCATCCATTGCAGCACTCCAGTTTTGTAAATCATCCCACCATGTTTCTACGACTGCGATTATATCATAGTTTTCCAGCTGCACAATGGCTTACAGCTCCTCCTGTTTGTTGCTCGTGCTGCATGCATTGGTGTAGATGCACTTCAGCTGGGCTATTGATCCCGCCACCTTTTTTGGGGACAAAGTCCTGATTCCTACCTGACTGTTCTTGGGTGCTTCCATGGTTTCTAACACATCAATAGCCCTCGTGTCTTGCTGTTATGTGGATCTCCATCCCCTAGCTCCACTGAGGTGGCAGAATGAAGGACATTGCTAGCATATCGTCCCTCAAACACTGGCATACCACTTCCAGGCTTATCTCTAGTGAACCCAGACTTATCTCTAGCAAGTCTGGAACAAAGCAACGCTATGAGCTATACAGCTCAATTGGTTATGGTAAGAGAATTTTATTCAGTGACAAAACTGTCTCAGCAGAATCATTTTATTGATAAATTAAACCAGAGCAGTCTCTAGAATATATGTGAATAAGAATTGATAGTAATTAAGGTTTTTTGATTTTCCTCTTATTCTGACCATACTTTTTCTAACATTTTGGCTGTTTTTAGAATTTCAATGACCACATTTCTATCTGCACTGGGTAAGTTATAGAGCAAGATTGATACTTTGTAAAATGTCATATGTACTACATATAAGACAGATATGAAAGAACTTTACATACTTTTGCTGCTCATTTTACTCTCTCCAAAATTAAAGATTTTTTGGTTGAACCTCTTTATTTAACTTAGACATGTGCTTACAAATTTCTCAACAAATGAAATGCATTCACCATTACCTGAGACTTGTGGGAACAGATTTCCTAACTTGCATTTGTTGCTGTTAGCATGTTTGTAGTCTGTCTTGTTTATAGAACAATCCCACAACAAATTGGGCCTGTAACATATTTATCTGTGTTAAGGAACATATGTGTATAGCTACATATTATTTGCCTGTGGCTATTTCTGGAAGAAAATAATTTTTCCCTGTGCTAAACCCACAGGAACAATGCGTGTATGGCTTTCTGTAGCAAAAGACTGTTAGTGCTGTATTTCACCTTCCTTGCTCTTTTCACTATGGTATGATATTATAATATTTCAAAAATAATCCTGTATATTTTACATTATAGTTAATAAATCACACTTGAATTGTTACTCAAACATTTCCTTATAAGGAAACATAATTCTTGGATTAACATCTGTCCATGTTCTGGGCTTGTATCAGCAATACAAAACAGTTACCACAGAAAGTAAATGTCAATTACAATTCCTAGTAAGAAATGGTGATCTCTGGTACATACATATAAGACCTTCTATTAACACAATCCACGTACTGACTATGAACAGCTTGATGTGCTCAATATTATGACACTGTTTCTTAAAGAGGTCTCTGTTTTTCTGCTAATGTGTACTGTTTTTTGCAGCCCAAATAAATGAAAAAGATGATAGGACGTTTGCAAGCAAGAAGCACCTGCTCTCCAAGGGCCAGCAGAGATGCAGGTGATACTGATTTGTATGGACAGTCATCACATCCTTAAACAAAATATATGTCAGCAATGAAATGCTTGGTATCTGGCACCTTGGTGGAGATGGAAACTGGCCTGGTGTTGTTGGCTATGCTGGTGTTTGTGATGGCTTTCTCTGCCAACAGCAACCCAGCCACTCTCCAGCTACTCCAGTGTGAGCTTTTACAGTCAAGCTTCCTCCAGCTTTGCAACAGTCCTAGCAAATGTGAGCTGGCTCTTGCATCTGGTTGTCTCAGGCCTGTCCAACCCACAGGGGCTTACAAAAGGTGGTGTCGATAAACCTCTCCACTGACCTTAAAAAACCCACACAGATGATTCTGCTAAGAAGGGAAGACTTCAGACAGAAGGAACTAGGAAGTTAAAGCCAAATATTTGCACCCAGCGCGAGTTTAGTATATGACTGAAAACTGAATTATCAGGTTCCCTCAAGACCAGTTTTATCTGCCATTCCCAGTGTAAACATTTGAACACACACTAAAGCAGCCTAGCTCAAGCACTTGACACCTTAAGAAGGAGAATTCAGGCATGCTTGATTACATATTGCCAGCCCAAGCTCTCAGTCAGGTGGTTTGGATGCACCAGGCACAAGGCAGGATTACTGCAGTCCAGTCTGTCAGCAGGAGTCCTATACATGACTCTTATGCACTTGGTAGATGTTCCTTGTGCTAGAGCCAGGATACAGATGAGTTTCAGACATCATGATGTTTGGCAGGTATAAACCTTAACTTCACAAGACAGACATGACCTAAGGATGCTCAAGTAACAGAGATTCTAAAAAATTCTGGTAAAAACAGGAAGAAAAGAAACACAGAACAAACTCACGTAACCTTTGAGAAGATACTATGAAATATAAATCCATTTCTTTATTGTGTTCTTATTCTATATTGGTAAATCTGTGTTTTGGAGATGAAAGATGAATAGAAATGTACTGAATTTTCCAAAATGCCTGAATGTCTGTTTGTGTATACTTTGAAGTCAGCATACAAATTAATAGCTATGGCAATTTCTAGTACAAAGTAAATGGACTCTGTGTCATAATAATGTTCTCTTTGGCGCCATACTCAGACTTTGCCAGTGACTAATAGTAGGTATGGGAGAGGAGAATAAAAATATCAAACAGATGGTGACATTCACCAGAATAATACGGTCTCCAGAAGTTTATGACTTCTTCGCTTGAGGCAGTTTCAGAGTCCGACACATGAACGTGTGTAACAGGTCTTAGACATTTGACATTGTATTGAAATGAATTCAAGAGTTTAAGTGCATATTGTGTGAAGAATACCTCTTCCTGTTCACTCAGAACTTGTGATGTGCTGACTTTCTCTGATAGCCCTCCATCCCTCTATTGTGGGAGAGTTCAGAGGCCAAGTAGTGGAACTATAAAATAACCAGAAAAGGTTATATACTTCTCAAGAGCCCTTATGGAAACAAAAATTAAAGACTAGTTAACTCTTTTGGCCAAATGTGAGAAGGCTCAAACCTGAAGGTGTTTGAATCCAAGACCCAGCTTTTGCATTTTGTATCCATTTCTGATGAAAATACAATCTCCAAGGCACATTTGTGACACAGGAGCTGAAACCACTCTCCGTGTGGTTCCTATGAAAAGCTCTGAGGAGCTGTGTTGCACGGTCATCCTCAGTTTGGAGGGCAGAAGGCATGCAGAACAGCCAGCGCAAACCTGTGCTGTGTGTTAGAGATAGTTTCCCTCAAAGCATTTGAAATAGCAGACACAGCTGGGGATCATTTCCTTTTCCAAGCAAACATCACAACCTGATCTGACTCTTCAGACACTTTAAAATTCCATTTTCTTCAAAAATTCATCCAAAGTAATATATTAGAGAAAAGATCTTGAAAGCACTATGACTAAAAGGGCTCTAGGGAAGCAAGATGAAATGATTAGGCATTTTTGTGTAGTTTGATAATTCTACAACTCTTATTCTCCTATTTTTGGTGCATCTAAAAGTAAGGTACTCATTACTCTATAAATAGCTTGTCAGATAGAGAAGCAGAGTGACGCATATTTAGTTGGTTGCTTTGATTTATAAGACAGGTTCTATCCTAAGTCCTACAGTGTATCCATGTGGTGTGTACCTATAGCTTTTGAGTGAAGGTCTAGTAACTACCTCTGCCTACTTATTCATCTCAGGACTCTTCAAACAACAATTGTTATCAGCATGAAGGAGCACCTCACAGAAAGATGTGATGGGGACTGGCAGGTCAAACCTGAATCAATATTCCTTGTTTTATGCTGAGCCTGGGATGAATCTATGGAGAAACAGCGAGGATTATTTGTGAAGAATGATAGCTGTAAGGTCAATAAGCCTTTGAAAGACAAGTGTTGCTAAAAAATGTTGCTAAATAACATTTGCATCCTTTATGGTCCACTGTCTTTGAGAAAAATGTTAAAGCTGCTTCTTGTTGAGAAGTCTTGCTGTAGTACCTCTGAATTTGAGGCTTTCATAGCTGAGCTCCCAAAGTTGTCAGTAGGGATGGTATATAGTCCACACAGGTCAGAGATCGTCCACCCTTTCCTCAGTCTAAGATCATATAGATAGATATATTCATTTCTAGAATGCTGCTCTCAGAGTGTACTAGGCAAACGCAGGGAGAAGACATTGATTTTCAGTGGATTTGAACTCAAACATTTCTGAGAATGTTTCACTTAGTTTTGTTTTCCTCTCTAAGACTGTTCAAAAACGGGGAATATCTCTAAGCCACCATCTTGTTATTAGCCACTGCGATTTTTGGAGTTCACCACCAAATGTTTTTGTGCTACTCAACTAATAATAAGTAATTAAATAATAAAGTAACTAATAAGTAGCCTATGACATACTTATCTCCCAGCCTGTCTGCCTCCAGACTGTCTGTCTGATTTATTGACCCTCTAGAACAAAGAGTTTCAGTCTTTGGTCTCCTCCATATGCTTACTGCCTTCTTTTCTTACAGCACCCTTCAAATTTACTACAGAAATTCACATTCTGTACAGGTTTATTATTTCCTATCAATAATAACATTTCTATGGCTTGACAAAAAAGGAAACATTCTGTCATGGCATGTTCCCCATGAAGAAAAGCTCTTCTAGGTGGTATATACTGCTTCTACTACAGAATTATAAATGTGAAATAAAACAATGAAATGCTTTTTAAAGCAATAGCCTTGTTTAAGTATTGTCTTCTGGACAGAACTTTTGGTCAGGTACCAGTATTGCTTTGATTTCCAGTAACATATCTGTATGTCATCTACTCTACATAGTATACGTACAATTTTAAAACAAGAGATTTGTATGAACATAAGGCCTGTGGTAGTGCATGTGGTTTGTATTTGGACACTTCGCCAACTTTTGTAGAAAATGATATATAGAATTGTATGGTGACAGCCACAGTGGGACAATTGACTGTGCAGCCTTGTGAAAGAGGACTTTTAAATAGGGGTGAAACTAATTGTTTCTTGCTGGGAAGAGATAGATACTTACACAGCACACAAGGGAGATGCTGAATCTGGTAGTCTGACAGAGGTGAGGCTGTCACAGCTCCATACATATCCTGGGTCCAACCAGTGAGGCCAAGCACGTATTCCCTGCAGGCACATGGACACATGTGCACACGTATGCAGCACATGTATCATGCAGACAGGCACACTTAGTACATACACCAACACAAAATCACCAATGTCATCATCCTGTTCTCTTCTCTGGCTAATCAGGAAGAAAAATGTACATAAATACGTATGTACAGTGTGGGTACCCCCAGGAGCTGGGTTTAGCTGCTGTGCTGCATGCTGTCCTGTGATGGGCCTGGGAGGAGCTGGGGCTGGGTGTTGAGTTCCCTCATCTGCCATTGCTCCTCTACGCTCCTTTCCATGTCCATGGAGCACAGACTGAAGCACAGGAGGTTCCATCTAAACCTGAGGAGGATCTTTACTTTGAGGGTGACAGACCACTGGAACAGGCTGCCCAGAGAGGCTGTGGAGTCTCATTCTCTGGAGACAGTTGAGACCCGTCTGGACACATTCCTGTGCAACCTGCTCTAGGTGAACCTGCTGTAGCAGGTGGGTTGGACTAGATAATCTCTAGAGGTCCCTTCCAACCTCAAGCATTCTGTGATTCTGTGAGATGAGCTTTTCATCTCATAAGCTAAGATGTGTAGCACAGAATTAAAAGTTATCTGCTTTGAAATACTGGATAGCAATTGAGTGAACGGGCATCTGAAGAAGTCAATAGAAATCCGGGGACAGCAGCTGCTGTGGCATACTTATAAGGTAATCTGCAGCAAGTGTTAAATGTTAACAGCTAGCATGCAGGATACATGGGTAATGTCTCCCCCTGCATGATGAAATAAAAGTGCCCAACAAGATGTACTTGTTTTTGCCTTTGAAAGCCTTGTGTTTGCTTTAGTTTTCAGCAGAGAAATGGTGTGAGTTCTGAATATCCATTTGTCATCTTGCATCGTAACACTTCTGTTTAAAAGGAACTTCCTTATCCAAAATACTGAGCAGAAAATTATCATAAAATGGAATAAATTGCAACATTCTACGCAGATATTGTAGAAAAATAAATCGAAGTTTGGCAAAATGACATCTACAGATTTGACCTTCATGGCTGCACTTCTTACACTGAATGTTGAAGATATAATTACAAATACTACTACTACTAATAGCAACAGCAGTAACAACATAGGGTGTGGTCTGTGATGAAATATCTATGCTCATGCAGAATGGTGGCTGCCCAAATGCATTTCCAGCAGGCTGTATCCTTGGATAACGCTTGACAGTGGTTTGCCACTGGTTCCCCACGTAAATCTTTGTTTTTCTTATGGAGATGAGGGACTTGGAGTTGTTTGCAGACATGACAGTAACAGGAATTCCATCAGATTTCACAGAATTTTTCACTTGCATACAACAGATGAGTGAGACATGAAAGTTTAATCGTGCAGCTGATGTTTGCTAAGTCTGAAAAGGGTGACTTTCCAGGATCTCTACCCTTTTGGGCTTGGGAATACGTTCATAAGCAGTGAAAGGTCACGACTGATACTGAGCAGCTGGGCCTGTTTTGTAAGTTCATGGTCTGGGAGCATTAAGATAAACAACAGCTCAGCGGAGTCCTACTAAAAAATAAATAGAGCGTGCTATACCCAACTTTTGAACAATTAGGAAAAAGTAGCATCATGTTGAGCATGTTTTTAGTTATAGTTTTCAAAGATGTCCAGAAGGCCCTGATTTGCAGGAACTTTGATTTCATCTCAAAGAGAAGAAAAATATGGTTCATAGCAGTTAGGTGACATATCTCACAATCTTCATGAAAATAACAGATTGGTTTTCACTTGAATCAGCTTCCTTGATCTAAAGCTAATATCCCAAGTTCAGTTCATGGAGCTGAAGATTTGTTACGACTAAGTTTAAAGATTTATTCTGCATTTTTCTCCCTTCTGTTTATAGCTTCATACAAAAATGGCATCCACAGAGTGCTTGTCTCAGAACTGAATGTGAAACTGGAGGTCCTGAACTAGACTCATGTAATTTACCATGTATTTGGCCCCTCTTCTCTTTTTTTAAAAACAAATGATGATAATATCTGTCAGTTTTAATTTTAATGCACTAGAATTAGCTGTAATATAAGTTTTCCAAAGCAGTGTAAACAGAAATATATGAAGTTATGCCAGAAAGACTATGAATAATAGATTGGGAGAAAACCGTGGAAGTGCATGAGTTCCACTATCAGACTGCATTGTGCAGAACATATTTGGCAAATTTACTAGGTTTTATGGAGTATTTATTTTTATTTTTCTTTGTTCCATTTTTGCTCTGTGGAACCAGAAATCCACACACTAAATGTCAGCCATTGGATGGGAAGTTTGTAATATTTAATAAGAGAAAACAGATTAAAAATACAAGATTTTTTTTTTTTTTTTTTTCTTTATGGCTTGTTGGTTGCTTTGTTGAATGCAAAGGAACTGCCTGGAGAAAAGTAGAGAGCCTTGTTGGTTTCTTGTACGCACATGCTATAAAAGCATATATCTTCAGACCTTCTCCACAAATAGCCCCAAACTCTCAAGAGACTTTGGAACTGGTTATTGCCTCCAGACGAGCTATTAAGACTTAACTTCTTCCATATTTCATACCTTGAGTGGCTGGCAAAATGAAGATTGAATGGATGAAAATTTTTTAAAAATGAATCCCCTTCCCAAGTTATGTGCCTGCTTGTTTTTAAAATGTAAGTTTTGGCTTGACAATGGAGATTCACTAATACATGTTTAAGGGAATAAAATAAAATGTATTTGCTAGACTGGGCTTAAATTAAGTACCTTTAAAAAAATTCTAGGAGGACCTGGGAGAAGACATTTATTCTCTCTTTTTCAGCTATAACTCAACAAGTACAGTTTTAATGCTATTGAGTGCTCTTGTGTTTCTTTCATTTCTTAAATGCAGCTCTAGTCTAGAATTATAAAAGTGCTCGAGTGGTAGTGTTTTAAATATTGAATATTTAAATAGTAACATAATGACCTAAACGAATTAACAATTTACAAGCTCAAACTAAACACAGACTTATCTCACAAGCGGCTCCAGGGTAGGGGTTTTCAATTGGCCAACTTTTAACACAGGTTGCTTGAGGTAAAGGTTTTGTTTGTTTCCCTCTCTATAGAGGGATCTTTGGACTGAGACCAGCTGTATGAGGTTCAACAAGTCCAAGTGCCGGGTCCTGCACTTGGGTTGCAACAACCCCAGGCAGCGCTACAGGCTCGGGGAAGAGTGGCTGGAAAGCTGCCTGGCAGAAAAGGATCAGGGGGTGTTGGCTGATAGCTGGCTGAACATGAGCCAGCAGTGGTATAATGCTGTGTTTTGGATTTAGCATGAGAAGAATGTTGATACTACACTGATGATTTGGTTGTTGCCAAGCAATGTTAATACCAAGTCAATGACTTCTCAGTGAGAAGTTTGCACATGTACAAGATGGGAGGGGGCACAGCCAGGACAGCTGACCAAAATTGGCCAAAGGGATAATCAATACTGTATGATGTCATGCTCAGTATATATTTTTGGGGAAAAGAAAGGAACGAAGAGATGTTTGGAGTGATGACGTCTTCCCAAGTAACCATTATGCTTGATGGAGTCCTGCTTTCCTGGAGATGGCTGAACACCTGCCTGCTGAGGGGAAGAAGTGAATGAATCCCTGGTTTTGCTTTGCTTGCATGAGTGGCTTTTACTTTACGTGTTAAACTGTCTTCATCTCAGCCCATGAAGTTTCCTCACTTTTACTCTTCCAATTCTCTCTCCATCCCAATGGGAGGGTAGTGAACGAGCGGCTGTGCGGTGCTTAGTTGCTGGCTGGGTTAAACCATGGCATAACATTACTTGAAAACATTTTCTTGTCTGTGCTATGATTTATCACAACAAACACCCAAAAGATGTCTATAAACACTAAGACACTTTGCATTGTCTGAACTTTAATGTCAGAGTAGCTGCTTCAAGCAGAGGATTCAGATACAAAACACAGATATATTCAGTTGTTCAAGTCGTCTCTGCGTGGTCAGAGTTCAAGTTGGACAACAGTAAGTGCACAGGGAACCAAGATAAACAGCAAGGAATCTACCATATGCTTTGCAGTTTTTCTATTCACTTTGGGGCTGTGGTTTAGCAATCAGCTTAAACTAGCCTAAGCCGGCATGGCTGACAAAAGGTGACACTCAGGAAAGTGCTTCTGGGGTGGATGAAGGAGGAGGGTGCACTGCCCCTTGCAGTGACAACATGACTGTAGATGTTCTTAAACCAACTGCGAAACCGTCCCCTGAGGGGACTACAGGGTGTGGGAGAGGGTGTGTTGAGGACTTTAAAATAAATAGGCAGTCCAGCGTTTATAATCCTGTCACTGAACTGGTTGTAGGTAATGCAGACGCAACGTCATCTTTAGACCAGGAATGTTTCGTGTAAGTATTGTGAGTTCCCTCTCCCCTCTTACATTTCAAAACTACTGGAGATTATTAGATTGATTTCAGATGATCGGGAGATAAAACTGAATTACAGCTCTGTTCTCAATATATGAAGTGGAAAATAGTTACGTCAAGTTAAAAGTACAGACTTTTTTTTCTACATCCCTGTAAATGTCCACTTGTTTTACTTCCAGTGTATTGAGCAATATATTTGCTCAATATATTACAAATATGATTGACTAGATATTTCTGATATGAAATAGCTTCTGGAAAAAGTACACTGGTTAGTTTCCATTATATATTTTGTATTGCTGTTCTCTTGAAGTAGCTCTCAGAAGGGAAACTACCACTTAAGTCATTTGTCCAATCTGGCTATAAATCAGCGGAGACTACACTGCAGAAAATATTCCTTCATTGGCAGGCGCCTGGATGGGATGACCTCATAATTTTTTCCATCTCCAGTATGGAGGTGTTTAAGATTTATTACAATCTTAATATAAGTTCAAGACTATGGATATGTTTTCATGACTTATTGTCACGACGATGACAAAAAGGGCCAACAAAAGTACAAGAGAGCTTTATAGTGTCAGGATATTAAAATATGTCAATTCGAGTTTATAGTGAAATTTAAGTAGGAAGCATCTGAAAATGGGATATTTTCTCATCTCTGTTATTTTCTAATATACTAAACTAATTAATTCTATTACAGAGAAGCAATGTTTTTCCTATCAATTCAATACATGACTTAAAAAGAAAATAGAAATTTCAAGATCATTTTAAAACAATATCATTACTAATCTTTCTAGATCAGATTACAGATAACCACAGCCCATATTACAACAAAGGATTAGAGTAGGAGCCAGATCTAAAAAAGAGTATAGAACTGAATAAGAAGATGTATGTAGACTTCTGTTTCCTTGTTCAAAGATGTAGTCTGACTACTTCTTACCTAGCAGTTCCCTCATCCTGAGGTTTTTAAATGTCGGTAAGAACACCCTTTTCACCCTGAAAACTCCCAACATTTAACTTAATGTCTGAATGCCTACCTTCCATCTAAATATCCCTGGAATCCAGAAACAAGACTGGGACAAATTTAATATCCTGAATTACTTTTCTGATGCTACTGAGCAAAATAACCCCCAAAAGACTTTCAGAAATGCTGATTCTAGAGTAACAGGAGATATTACTGAAAATTTACTAAGATGCTCAGAGAAAAGCTCAGGGACAATTGGGAAGAAGGGTGGAATCAGATGGGTGGAATCATTGTTCCAATGCAAAGGGGGAAAACAGTGGACTCGAGATGTCTGGTGATCCAAATGGCTAGAGTGTGTCAGAGAGAAATGGGAAAACAAAAGGCAAAAAACCGTCCGGGGACAACAAAGTAGTTGAAAGAATTGTGTATAAGCAGACACGGAAAGGAAAGACAAAGGTAGAGGAAGGCAAAAGAGCAGTAGGTCATCCAGGACTTCTGTGGGGAAGAGAGGTATAGAAGGGTGAAAGGAACGTGTGGTGAAGTGTGATCCTTATAAAAGCAATTATGAGAAAAAAAAACCTTCTTGCCCATACTATTGCATTTTCAGGTTAACATATGATTATTGATAATAAATATATTGCTAACTTTCAGATAAAGATATTTAATTAAATGCCAAATTCACATGTCAGTGAAAACAACAGCAAAACTCTAGGTCAAATCAGTCCAAAGATGCTACCAACACACTATAAAACACTGCTTAAGGAAAAAAAATCCTCATTCTGGCTTTATATAAATAGCCAAAAATAAGTAAAGTAACTATAGGAAAAGTGTTTTTCCCACCTTCACCCCTGTACTTTCCACCATCATTCCAATGCCCACATCTCTTTGGAACTGGCTGCCAATTCATGAATGCCTCGGTAGCTATTTATCATAGTCGTAAGTGTTGGACAAATGTTTTTCTTGGACTAGCAGTGTGCAGCAGTCTTTTTTATGCAGTTGTTGCTTCCATTATGTTATTTCCTCACTGTTGGCTGCTGTTATATGATTCAGACTTTTTGCTGGTGATAATTTGTTTGAGGTCACAGTGTTCACTGGCTTAGCTTCTCCAGAAAACCAGCTATTAGAAAGGTAAATAGATATGATCACTGGCACAGAAGATGGAAAAGACACTTTCGTATTTGCAGGAATGCAGTTTCAGAGGCAGAAGTCCCATGGTTCTGTAGTAAAGGATCTCAGGAGAGCTGGTATATCTAGTTTGTTTCACGTAACATAGCCTATATATTTTTTGAATGTCTTTAAAAAAAAAATCTGAATCTGGTGTTGTCTATGAAAACGTAGACAGTACTTCAATTCTTATTTTGGTAAGAAGTGTCTTGGAAACTTGTGTGTGAGGACACACCTGTAATATAATGTTTGTGGTTCCTCAAGACTAACAAATTTAATTAGTGGACAAATGAAAGAGTGGTTGTTAGACATAAGATCAATCATTGCTTAGGTGAGTTCTGGCAGGTTTTTGTATTGTTTACAAGAGGGAAGGAATTGCTTGATTTGATTATTTTCCAAAACCACCTTCTTGATGTTTCACAGTGGAAGAAGATCAGCTCTACAAGTAACATTTCAGTCATGGTTCACAGCTGATCAGTCAAATGGAAGTAAAATTGTTTTTATATGTATTTCTATGTGTTACAGTTGTGGTAGGATCTCCACTTTCAGAGTAGTGGTTGAAACACAAGCCCGTGCCTGTGCCTTTCACTGAAGGTTGAATCAGTCTTTTGATGCCTTGCTGCTGCTGACAGGTTTCTTTTTCTTGTGTATAATTTCCTTCTAAGACTGGGAGAAACTTGCGTCTCTCTGAAACTATGGCAGAACCTGGGCATTGTGGAAGGTCATGGGCTGCAAAGCTGGAGGAACTCAGACAGAGGGATCAGCTGCAGCTCTGCTTGCACATCTGCCTCTTTTCTATGGGGCTGGAGGAGACTGGTTTGCTCTGATTGATGTATTTAACATCTCCCTGTCTACAATTGCATAACGATCATGGTGGAGAGTCTTGGATTTAAAGCTTCCCCATCTTCCTTTCTCACCCTAGATCTCCAGGCTGAAAGTGACACAGGTTATTTCATTAAAGGAAAAGTCTGTATTTCCTCTCTCTATGCTGCACTTGGAATATAGCTGGCAGCAGTGTCGACTGCAATACTATTACTAAATCTCTGGTGTTTTCCACTGTACTTATTATGCCTTGCAGGATAGGTGTGTTTTCTTACAACTTGTTCCCAAGCAAAGAATTTTTCAGTAATGTTGCCTGTTTAAGGGCTGGGCACTTTTAAAATTAATTTATTAATAACAGGATATGCTTTCTTCCCTGAAAGAGTTTCTACTTCAAAACAAGATTTCCCTCCCTGTTCTCACAACATGGCTCTGAATTCCACCTTCACCATGCCCATTGGTAAGAGTCTTTTTAGAAGACATTCTTTAGGGATGTTTAGACTTCGGTCATAGACTATCATCCAGTCTATCCTCCTATGAACGGGATCTTTCATGAGATATGTCAAGTATCCTAAGATCACAGAATCACAGAATGTTAGGGATTGGAAGGCACTTTGNCAGTTTACACCCATTGCTCCTTGTCTTACTGTTGGTTGTCACTGAGAAGAGCCTGGCTCCATCCTTGTGACACTCACCCTTTACATATTTATGAACGTCAATTAATGGTTTATAAAATGGTTTATGAAGTGATAACAGCAACTTTCAACACTCCCAAATGACTAGTCACAGAAATGCATAGCACTGTACTTTGTAAAAACCTCTGTTTATAGTGTTTTGAATGTGGGTCCTAAGCTATGTCATTTAAAGTATATTGTCCTAGAGTATAACAGGAGGGAGAAAGTACTTTTTTGATCTGATAATTTTGCTTGACCTCCTGAGGAAGAGAGACCTACGTGAGATAAGTCAAAGGTAATTTGCCAAAAACCAATTAGGTCTTTTGTTCTGATGTGCTGGACATTCCCCACACACTCCAGTAAGTTTTAACTGAGGTTAGATGATACGTGTGAACCCAGGAGATATCACAGACTAGCCTGAGGTGAACATGTTAAAAAAGAGGCTAAATACACTATGTGAATTAGATTCATATTTGATACCATAGACTGGTTAAATGATAAAAGGCCTTAAATATTGGATTCATATATGAAATGGCTTATATATTCATGTAATATACGCATAGCAAAGAATTACTGGAAAAGTCCTATAAATCCAGAGTTCCAAGTATGGCCTGTTTTTTTTTTTTCGCAATTTATGGGCCCATTAGCTTCCACACTTTTCACATAGAACATGTGGAGCCCCTGTGACATCTCATTAATTCGAAGCCCTGCCATAGGCATGTAGCATCCACCTCAATGCATTCTGTGTATCCTAAGGTCAGAGAACTGACATAGAGCAGAGGAAGACCAGGAGCACCTTAGAACAGAAATTCTCATGGCCAATCTGGCTAAATGTTGCAATGAGCCCATTGAAATAAAACACTTTGAGAGTACCCTAGGGAATGAGAGTTTTAATTCTGGTAGATAAACAAAAACATCTTAGGGTTCTGGCTGAGTTTTATCAGAGGATTCTCACAACTGTAGCCTTAATAGGCTTGTTAATGCAAGTAGCACTGCAGCTACGTACATCTGCATTTCATCAATCTTGACTCTGTGGATCTGAGGGCAGAAAAGGAGAAATACAGGTGATGACAATCAGTCTGGGGGATTACTTCCTAATTTGTAAATATAAAATCTTCTAGGTCAGAAAGAGGAGGGTTGGAGGAAAGGCTAAAGGGATGGAGGAAAAGCTAAGCTGTTATACGGAGAAGTAGGCAGGTTGCATTTTCACCCCCTCCCTGTCCTCCCCCCTCTTGCAGCGGGGTACAAGCAGCCCGTGTGGATATAGAACCAGAAATATACAATCATTTTGGTTGGAAGAGACCCTCAAGATGAAGTCCAACCATTAACCTAACTCTGGCACTAAACCATGTCGCTAAGAACATCTTTTAAACACCTCCAGGGATGGTGACTCCACCACTTCCCTGGGAAGCCTGTTCCAGTGCTTGACAAGCCTTTCTGTGAAGAAATTTTTCCTAATATACAATCTAAACTTCCCTTGGTGCAACTTCAGGCCATTTCTTCTTGTCCTATCACTTGCTACTTGGGAGAAGAAGTTATCTTAGTTAAATTTTCCATGCAGATGACATTTAATTCAGAGGAAATTAAACTTTCAACTAAACCATCCGTGCAGACCAGAAGATAAAGGTTATACTGGAATTTTACGATTTATGAGACAGCAAGGCAATGTAGTGAATGAATGTACACTGGGCTTTGGTTGGTTATTACAAAAATGCCATTGCTGTTAGACAAATGGACAAATTTATTTGGACAAACTGTTTAAAACTTCTCCAGAGTAACCTGAGGGGTAACCCACTAAAGGGGAGCTGCCATAAGATAGGCAGAGGCAGGAGCCTTCACAAGAAATATGTAGGTGGTGCCTTCTGGTGAGGTTTTTCTGGAGGAAGCTGAAGAATTTTTTCAGAACTCTTTTGAGGATGGATCCCTGCACGGAGAACTCTGTCCTAGTACAGAGGTTGCTTTCAGATATGCATTTTTGTGAGAGCTAGGACATGAAAGAATCTGGACTCACACATTGATTGTAAATATAAGGTATCAGGACTTTTAATTCTGCTTCCAGTAGTAAGTGATGTGCCTTTAGCAAAATGCAAAGCCAAGAAAAAAATCCATTTAGTTTTATGCATTCACTTGTGCCTTAAAATGTCATAAATGCCACCACTTGAAGCAAAGGAGTAATTACATCAATTACAATGGAGAAAGAGAAGTGCATTAAACGAATGAAAGTATCCTTGCTTCTCTTAATGTGGTTTCTGCATGGAAAAGTTAGGATACTAATTTAAATTAGACTTCCTTTATTGCCTACAGAGAGACGGACAGCTCTTAAAGGGTGATTCATCTGGTTCTAGTATCCTAAACCACCTGTTTCTTTGCAACAGTATTTTGCAGATTTGAAGACTGCTAGCAACTTTTCGTTCAACCTTATTTTCTTTAAGCTAAATAACTCCATTTTCTTCAAGCTTTCCTCATAGCATGTCTGTCCAATTGGTCTACAGTCAAAGACAAAATTAGCATAATAATTCGGTTGAGGATCACATCAATTCTGAGTAGAACAGAAGGTTTACTTCACATGTGTTACCATTGACTCCTACTCAAGTATCCCATAACATTGTTTACCCTTTTTGCGGCAGCATGACAACATTAAGTTATGTTTAGATTGTGTCTGTTTAGACTGCTGTTATGCATGTTGTCCCCCACCCAGCTGCTGATTGCTACAAAAATGTTGAAACTTGCAATTGTTTTTATTAAATTACATCTTCCTACTTTTTCAGACCACTTTTCCTATGTGTCGAGAGATTTTTAAATTCTTATCTTGTCATTCAATGCTCTCTTAGTTGTCGATGTGCTTCGTTACACTTTTTCCCATCATTAAGATGAAGATACTGACCAGGGCTGGAACCATAACATAATCCTCCTGAATCTGTGCTTCCATTTTGATACTGAATGTTTTAATTCTTCTGTCTGACTATTGCTTTCAAATAAGTATTGCATTACCCTATAGTAGTTTCATCTAGGTCACATTCCCCTATTTAATTTCCAAAACCATTCTCCCATTTAACTTCAGGAAGGCAATTTCAAAATTCTCAATAAAGCTGGGATATATGTCATATATGCATTCCCCTACCCACAACATCACTTAGAAAAATGTTTTAGTTGACTTCAAACACAAAAAAAGCCATGCTCTTCATACAAGTAATGTATGAAGATAATCTGCTAAAACGGCATTGAATAATGCAACTTAGTGGTGTCTGTACGACCTCTTAAAAATTATGTTAACGTAATGGTTTTCATCAGATTATACTGTGAATTTTGCCTCTGGAAAACGCTTCCTGTGACTGCTATTTTTGGCTATGCATTTTCATGAGTTCTTTTTACTGAAGAGAAATACTTTTCCTGAATAGAAGAGACAGTAACCTTGCACTCACTCCTCTACTTCCTTTTTCGTGACGCTCCCAAATCCGTCTGACTTAGGGAGCTATTTAGAAAACTATTCTCTCTCTCTCTTCCTCCTGTCAAAAGAACAATGAAAATTGTTAAATAATTAGACCACTGGGTTAGCCCCTGCAAGCCCTTATTTTCAAAGGACTTGTTTTTAAATCAGTGAAATGCAAAGATGTATTGTACTTGGCACATACAGAGACAATGGAAAAACATAGGTTTCCTGTACATCACTACAACCTTTCTTTCCCTCAATTTGAAGGGTAGTACAGTGACAATTTGAGAAAATAAAGGAATAGATGCTCCACAATAGCAGTTGCTAAAATATCCCCGCAAATAATCTTGAGTTCATGCAAATGAATGTGAAGAGTTGAACACTGATGTTCACACTATATTTGATATTCATGAATTATACAGAATTTGTTGCAAAAGCTTGGTTGCCATACAATCTTATTTTCATTTGCAAAGTGTATTGAACTACCTTATATGAACATTCCTGAAGAAAATTTAGGTGCCCTGAAGTCAAATGGAATTACATATTTATTTTGAGCTTTTAAAACAGATAATGATCAAAGGAACTCTGGTAATAAAACAGACATCGCTCTGAAAATAACTTGTGTAACATCTGCAATATCTGATTAAAGCATTGTGGATGTTTGTGGTATGTCTTCTAGAAGCAGCACAGAATATTCCTCCATATATGAAAACCACAACCTTGCTGATTTTTATCAGGCAAAACATTTTGTTTCTTTCCAAAGAATACTGTAGCAGTATGTCAAGTGGTAGCTGTGTTCACAACCCGTAGAAAAGGTAGTTTTCCTTTAGTCCTGGAGAACTGAATGCATGTCATCACATTAAGGGGAAAGGGTAGATATTTGCAATTCATCATAGAATCATAGAATGTCCTGAGCTGGAAGGGACCCACAAGGATCATCTATTTTAACTCCAAGTCTATTGTGAGGGTTTCTGAAATTCCATCTACAGGAAAGAGTATCTTAAGCCTAGTCTTTCTGATATTAATTTTCCATAGATTATGTGTGTATGTGTTTATCCATATGTAAGGATAAATATTAGAGAAATTTATATGCAAAATAATATGCCTGATATGAAACAAAGAAAGAAACACTTGCTTTGTATCTTAAAGTAAGGGTGGTTGTCCTCTTTTTCAAACCCAAGTTCTTTCCTCTGTGATAATCTGTCTGTCTAAATTCCTTCTTCATCGTATCATATATGGACACTTCTTTGTTAGGTAAGTTGCCCGAAAAGTCTGATGTAGACTACTTATAATTTATTTGTCTCCAGACAAAATGCCAGCACTTCTATTAAAATGATCTTGCTGTATAGGTTAACTGTTCTTTACATTCAAGATGTATTGGCTAAATTTATGCTAGCAAGCTAGCACTAGCCAAGACCACTCCTTCACAAGGCTATTAGGCACAATCTGGTCATCTCCCTTCCCTTCATCTGATTTACCCTACAAAACAGGTGGCTGCACCCAGGTATTTGCTGAGAATGAGCCGTGGCCCAAGCCAGCTCCCTGGCTGTGCCCAGTTCTCATCTGGGAGAGCTGCTGTCTGGCCAAAACCGTGCTGGGAACCTTGCGGAAGATCAAGTTCTGATGTCTGGAAACGTTTCCTGGCATGACTCATTTTACTTGTATAAATGTAGCTATGATGTCTAACTTGAACACACTGGTAAATAGAGCGATCAGGACAGCAAAAGTTATGCTTCCTTATATATATATATAAAATCTATATATATATATAAAACATTTCATATGTCCTTTAGAAATGAGTTTTTTATATGTATTTTCCCAATTATTGAATGAATTCAAGTGTAACAAACTGCAGACAAAGGGAATGGATAATGTATTTGAATTCAGAAATATTTTAGCCCTGCTTGTGCTGAGTGAAGACAGGATGTATTGAGAAAAATAGTTTTTATAGATAATTGATATCTACCATTTCATATGTTGCAATTTTCAGTACCAAATTGGTAATTTTTCTTCTTTCATAACTTTGTCTAGAATTCAACAATTGTCATTGGGAGGTTTGAGGTTGTTAGAAGTTCAGGGTGTTCCAAAAAGATGGACTCAACTGCATTCTGCACTTGATTTGAAATTGGGTCCATGTTTTTGAAACACCCTGTAGTTAAGGGGACATCAGAAGATGATTTAGTCCAGAGGTCTGCACTGAGGGATTCTGAACCGATATAAAGCAAACCTACTAAAAATCTCCAAATCTCCAAAGATTTTGTAAAGCATTCTAGCAACATTTTTTTCCCCCCCCCCAACCTGCTGGCTGGAGTTTTTGCTTCATGTTCAATATCAGCTCTTCCTCTTTGGAAATTATATCAATTTATTCTGCATAGCTGTTGGGTCTGAACAAGAATAGCTGATATGCCATGGAAAACATCTGGTTGCAATCCTATTGTATTTTTTTATGCACTGGAAAAAAGTTATCCTGTTTTCTTTCTCTCTGTTTAGCATTATCAAAGCTAATTTCTTCATCAGTCATGTTTCTTAAATCTCTCAGTGCTCTTGCTATTCTCATCTGGATTGTCCCACATTGTCCACCCTTTTTTTGAAGGATTATGCCAGCAGAAGCTTTCCTTCTGCCACATACACTCAAATATTTACTTGCTGTGCCCTGCATTGGATGCTTTGTTGATAGAATTTTACTAGTACTTTTTTTCCTTTTTTTTTTTTTTTTTTTTTTAATATCTTTTTTTTTTTTTTAATAGAAAAACATTGTTGTTATTGCTGCCTTATAGTTCCTTTGTGAACCACTAGGGCCTCCAGATCATGCTCTACCACTCTACCACTTTTCCCTTTTTAGAAAATTTTTCATTCCTATTTCTGTTTTGCCAGCCTTTACAGATTATTTCTCCATTTCAGTATTATTTTCCATTGTAATGTGCTTGCAAATCTTCCCAGTCCTGTGTCATTGACACATTTTATGGGTACAATTTCTACCCAAATCCAAGTTACTAATTAAAATACTGACTGCATTGGATGTGAACAAATCTTTGACAAGCCTTAAATCACAGAATCAGAGAACAGTTTGGGTTGGAAGGGACCTTCAAAGCCATCTAGCTCAACCCCCTGGCAATAAGCAGGGACATCTTCAACTAGATCAGGTTGCTCAGAGCCCCGTCCAGCCTGGCCTGGAATGTTTCCACTGATGGGGCATCTACCACCGCTCTGGGCAACCTGGGCCAGTGCTTTACCACCCTCATTGTAAAAAATTTCTTCCTCATGTCTAGAATGTTCTTTTATTTGATGACTAGTTTTGAGATAAATTTTCCATGATTTTATATTTATTTCTAGGTTATTCGAGACAGACCATACTTCCTTAGCCACCTAATGAGAATATCATGCATGACAGTGTCAGAGGTCTTATGAATGTTGAGATCTATGAGATCTATGAGATGTTGCCTTGTCTCATTCTTACCCTGTTGAAGAATGAGACTATGCTAATTTAGCAATATATCCTCTGGAGTAATTAATTTTAACTATTTTTTATTTTCAAGGGATTTACAAATTGTTTGCTATTTTTCTTAAATTATGGATTCTTTCTGAAGTTAGACAATTGTTTCTTTTCCAGTTCTCAGGCATCTCCACTGTCCTCAGTGAATTTCTAGCGTAACAAAAATATTGAGAGCAATATAAGGCAACTTGAAAAGAGAGAATACTAAGAAGAAATTAGCCTTGTGAATTCCTAATGAAGCATAGTGAAACACTAGTTTTTCTACAAAGGGGAAATACATGATGGATAACCACAGAAAAATAACATTTGAATGAGGATGACATGTGCATGTAGAAGAAGCCCCGCGAACCTGCTTTAAAGAAATACCAGGTAATGACAAGAAGAACGACACTGGAAGTGCAAAGAAGCTGGACTTTCTGTTCTAGGAAATCTGTGTAAAGTACCTTGCTTAGGCTGCCTCACAAACTGGAAAAAAGGAATAGGAGACAGCAGTGTAATACAGACCTTTTCATATATTGATGTGTACATTTTCATTGCTTACTTAGGACATCCTATGCTAATTTAGATTAAAATCTCCCAAAGAGGGAAAACTTGCTATGAATACCCTGCATGGTGGTGCCTTGGTTCACGTTTTATGAACATTACTCAATAATCTGCCCTTTCAGCTCTGCCAAAAGACTCAGTGATAAATTGAAGACTGTAGTTTAAAGTAAAAACATGCAGCTGTTTTGTTTGCATTTGCAATCTCCAGCTTCATGACCTCTTCACATGATATTTGAGACTCTATGTGGATGGGATTAGCACACTTGATTTCCCTGTACTGTTGTACAGCTGAAAACGAGGTGGTGGTGCAATATTAGCTTAATTTCTCTCATTTTTAGATAGTTCAATATTTTTGAACATTTCCTCTAGAAGCAATCATCCCTTGGGTTATATGTGGACTCTATTCAACTGCACTCTGGCTGATTCTGTACTCTAATCCTGACTGATGCTCCCTGCTGACTAGAGAAAGAGAAGTTCTGAAAGGTGTACAAGAAATCTAAAGTAAGTTATACATGCTTTTGGGACGCAGCCTATGCTGTTTGACTTTGGCTGACCTAAGCCACTGTACAACTTTAGAGTTGTATCATAATTTTATTCTAGAGCCCTAGGAAATATATGACATTTTTAAAGTGTATTATAAATTTCAAAGCACACTACTGTCCTTGAGCTAGCAGTTTTGTGTGTCTTATGTGGGTTTTTTAAATCTTACAATGTCAGTGCAGATGTGAGAATTACGTTCCCGCTTTCATATTGTGTACTTTGGAAGTTACCATCTGGAGGAGCAAGAAGCTGCAGTTGAGGACAAGTCCTTGACCAGTCATGATGAGAAGAGGGGCTGAGAAATGTGGCTTGGAGTCGGTGTTTTCCTTCCAGAGCTGAAAGCCAAACCTACTCCTGGCATGTCTTAGAACAGCCTGGGGGATGCACTAAATAATTCTGGCTTTATGCCTGCTAATGACTAATGTAAGCATTCTTATCACAAAGGGACTTCAGCAGAAGCCAAGGATCAGACCTTATTTGTGTATCTGTGTGAGTGATAGCAGAAGGGAACGAAGCAATTCTTCATCTTCTTTTCCTATAGGTAAATGCTTATCTTGTTCTTTAATGAAATGTCTTGCATGGGAAGCAACTAGGCATCAGTTATTCATTCTTAAAATATTTTTGGAGTTGTAAACAACTCACATATGCCAGTCTTCTGCAAATGAATCTGTGAGAATTGAGCAAAGCATGTCATTTTGGGAAAGAATGCGGACTTTGTCTAAATGAGAAATATTAGACTTCAAGCCATAAACCCTTAAAACTCCATGTTAGAAAGTGTTGGATGTTACCATCCCTAAGGAATGGAAGTTAAAAAAATGTGAAACTCTATGTATGTAATATTTTGTGTCATCATGGTGGGTATGAAAGATTTAGCACGTCATTTGGAGCTGAGGAAAATTAGCAGCATATAAAGCACAGTTTAGCCTGTTCTCATAACTTCCATGCACAAAGAAGGTAGAATGTTGTTTTGTAAAATACGATTTTCAAAACTGGAAAGTAGGCTTAAGGTAATATTAGTTGCATATAATTAACGAAATCTTGGGTTTTGTATGTCCATTAGCTAATGCAGAGGTTTTTCAATATAGCTCAAATGTGGTGGCTTTTTGTGATTTAATTGCTCATGTGAACATGTCCATGTTTGTTTCTAGATTCTCTCTCTTTTTTTTTTTCTTTTTTTAAAATAGATGATTCTATTCTAGACTGTAAGAAATAGGGGGCTTTTTTGAAAGGTAGGTCTTACATTTACTTTAAAATTTATTTTGCAGATTTTTTTTTTCACTCACAGTCTTCCAGAAGTGACGTTATATACCTAGAGTTTTGTTATGTATTTTTTGGAAGATGATAATAAGTATCTATTTCATATAAAATATAGAGTATCTTTTAGTTGCTAATGAAAGCAAAGCACTTCTTTTTCTTTCTGTCCAGCAATGACCTCTGACTGGGATAAACTGCATGACTCCAAGGCAATTCTTAAACCTACTTTTTCCAAGACCTTGAAGGAAAGTGTTGTGAGGCAGAATTAATACAACTCTCAAGCTATAAAAACAGAGGCAAAACAATGCTGTCTCATCCTTGAAGTCAGAAAGTCACATGAGAGGAGAACGACATCAAGGAACCCAAAGACATGGGGAGTGAAAGTCATTCCAGTCCTTGATAAACCTCTCTGAAAATCTGGGAAGGTAATGAAGGTGAATTTGGGTGCCAGCAGACCATTATGCTCTGGCTTCTGGTTATAATTCTACCTCTGTAGTCTGCTAATGTGAGTTTCTAGGTTTTTTTTTTTTTTTTTTTCCCTTTCACTCTTCAGGTGTTTAGCTTTCTCTATTCCTCCTTAACACTTAAATTGTCCATAAAAAAGCAGCATATGAAAACCTTCTCAGTTTGTTTTTGCATGTCTGAGTAAATGCATAGCTGTGAGCATACACCAGATTATGTCCACAGAGAGATAGATGCCCTCAGCTTTTCACAGTCCTGTGTGTTGTTGTCATGGCTTGATTGGAGGGCGACAATAAACTGTCACAGATGCTTTCTGCTAACCTGCTCCCCTTCTCCCCACCCCTCCTTAGCCCCCTAAGGAAAAGCAAGAGGAGGGCAAAGAGAAGCAAAGAGAGAGAGAACTTGCAAGTTGGAAAAAATTAAAAATATTTTACTAATGCTACTCATAATATAGAGAAAATGATGCAAAATATACAAAACCAATCTTGACGTTCTGGGCAACTCAGAACTGCTCCAGTAACTGTAGAGCAGGCACCCAGAAGTCCTGAGTTGGACTCTGTAGCAAACCGGAACTGGATTCAAGGATGCAGGGTCTGTCACTGGGCCTCAGATTTGCAGGGATGGCAGACAGGGTGCTTCCCAGATGCCAGCCGTAGTCGAAGAGAATAAGACCCTCGTGATTGCCCACTTTTATATATGTTATGACATGGATGGGATGGAATACTTAGCTGGTCAGTTTTAGTCATCTGTTCAGTTCGCTCCTCCTTCCAAATATGTGACGTGCATTCTTATCAGGACCTTGCATTCCGTTGCTATGTCTACCAAAACATGTATCTAATTTCAGAAAAGTGCGGTTACTAAGAAAAACTTAGCTGAAAGGAAAATTCACTAAAAAGAAACTGGTATTACTTTTAACAAAACCAGGACAGTTGTGCCATTAATAGAATACAGTTTTGTGTTAGTCCTTAAAAGACCTAGAGAGTCGGAGATAGCAAAATGTAATTTTCAATAAGTAAAGAATTGTCAAATCTCCACTTATAAAGCAATTTGATCGATAATACTCTGTGTCCTCGGGAGGTAAAAAATGACCACAATGCCACATCACATAAAAGAAATTCCAAGGAGAAAAAAAAAAACAACTTTAACCTAAGGTCAAGATATAGGCATTTGCTTTTAGGTCTTTAGCACTTGAACAAATTCAAACTACACTTGAAAAAGAATAAAAATCATTCTTTGCTGTTAATTTACAGAACTTCTTATAAACTTCTTCAGACACTGTGGATTATTTGAATTGATACGGTAAACTTCCATTCCACTTTGAACTTAATGCTCTTCATTTTGTGATCTAGTTTTAGTCAGATGTCTTACTATGTTTTAAGTTTAATTTTATGTTAGTGATAATTGCTTATAAAGAGTGTGTAATGAAAATGGGAGAATGAATCAGCAAAGTAATTTTTGGTAACATAAAAGAAGGAAAATTGTCAGCTTCAGGAAAGAAATTAATATTTTAATATTAATATGTTTAATATTAATACGTTTAATATTAATATTTTTAATTTAATAAATTAAAATTTGGTTTGTAAAGAGTATTTATCAAGAGATAATGTAAAAGTTGTAAATTAAGAGGTGTGAAAATTACAAATGTTTGCAATCCCTATAGATGCTTTACCTAACAAAGTGAAACATCGAAGGAATTGTCTTTCTAATCCCTCCTCTGGTAAAGGTCTCATTATCACTCACAGCCATTTAAAAAAATGGTTGAAGTGGATAACGTCACATCCCATTCTGAATGAACATAGATTCAAAGGTTGTGATTCAATAGCAAATTTAAATAGGAGGTTTAAGATTTCATTTTACTTTAAAACTTTCTGATTCGTTCAATTCCAGACTCAAGAGAAACTCGAGAAACTTAAGAGAAAGGGTGTACAGACAAGCCTTTGTTCATGTGAAAGCTTCTATGACAGAGCAAGCAAAATGATGAAATTCTACACAGTGATACAATGCTTATAAGTATAAAATGATTGCAAGAGCCAGGGCAGTTGTTTAAAGCTCCTATTCAAGGCTCAGAATAAAAGTGTATGATGAACTGGAAAAGATTCTTAAAGGACCAAACCAAAAAGATTCAGTGGGGCAATAGAAGAGACATCCTTTGTCCAAATGAGAGAAATACAAGAAAAAAAAATCGAGATCTAGTAGAGTAAATTGCTATAGCATAAAAACAAGTTATAAGATGTTGGTGTATTTTTAATTGCATTGAATGCAGGAAGCCTGGCGGAAGTCTGAGCAGTGTCTCAATTGTCAGTGGAAGTATTTTTGAAAAATTAAAACCAAATAATCGGGATAACATTCAGTGTGGGATGATAGTCAGTATGCAGTTAAAATGACACAAACCCCAGACTACTATCTGACATTGCAGGGGTTGTTGCTAGATGAAGGCCTGCTTCGTTTAATCATAGAATCATAGAATCATGGAATCATAGAATCATAGAATAATAGAATCATAGAATATTTTGGGTTGGAAGAGACAGGCATGGTTTCTCAGGGCGTGCTACTAACTTCTGTCAAAGAGGGGATGCTGGGACAAATAGTAGTCTTAACTAATGATGGCTATGACATTCTCCTGCATTTGTCTCAGAAAATGCAGAAAATTATTACAGCTACTTTGTCATCTTTTTTTTTTTTTTCCCCAATGTGATTCATATTACTTTATTATTAAGGCAACAAAACCAGGAAAACTTTAACTATTTCTGCTAAAGCACATCTTACAATGCAGTAAGCTTGTCAGTTGTTGCTACAGCCCTTGTAGTGAAGTTACAGTATTCCGTCTATAACTAGGAAGAAAAATAAAGGAAAAGAAATAAAGGGAAAGGAAAGATGACTGTGTAAGCCTTAAGTAGTACTGTATACTTACTTGGAAGCCAGCTTTGTGAGTTTTTCAATTGTAGAAAGATCAAGGACACAACTTATATGATAGTAATTAATTAAAAGATAGACATTTGGAACTCATATCTGTAGTAATCCTAACTTTATTTTTTGTTTATTATATGAAATTCAAAGTTTCTGTGTTACAGAGAAAAAGCTTTGACTCATAGATCAGAAGAACTTAAGTTTGCTGAAGGTAGAAGAAATTCACTGTATAATTTAAATATTAATTTGCTTCAAGTTGTTTTTTGGTTTTTTTAGTAGTTCAGTGGTAGCTCAGCCTGCCTCATATCATTAAAATTCATGAAAATTTATAAATACCCTGAAACTCTTGTTTCTGTTAGGCCAAAAATTTTTATATGAGAAAGCACTGTTCTTGCCTTACAAACATGGAGAACCAATTCCTGTCTCTGCATTGCTGTCTTTATTGTGGTGAATGGTTAAGATTGCTGTCTGACCACAGCAAGCTGTGATTAATAACAACCTTTTGCTATCAAAGACCACCCCAGCCACACACAAGACAAGCTGGGAAGTGCTCTGGATGAGTAATGCATATTTGATGACTCTTGTGTTCCTCACAACTCTGAAGATGCTTTGGGTGAATGCTAGAAAATCGTACCTCATTGTGTGAAGCGAGCCCATGGAATTAAATGAAAACTTTTTGGGAAAGGAAGCAACCGAGCCATTGCCAATAATAGTTGGCTACAACGTAAAAAGGACTAATAGTAACTTGAAATCTGAAAAGAGTAAATTTGTTATATTATTTGAAAAAGTCTGTCTGAACCTTGCTTCAAAAATGTTGAAGCATTTTGCTCATCTCAGTTTTTCCGCTGTGCACAGATACACGCTGTCACAATTGAGGAGGGAATCTTTGAAACTGCCTGCTAAATGGCACAGTGACCACTAAAGTAATGTATTAAAACACAAACATCGGGATCTGTGCTCAGTAAAAGCCCTTTTTTAGTAAGAGTTAGGAAGATGCAAGAGCTCTAAAGGATGGCATTCTCATTCTCTGCTGCAGCATAGCTCCAGTTGGTCTCAGGAAGGGAAAGCCTTGTCTGTTGGGCCTCTCATCATTCAGAGACGTCCTTAGCATGAAGTCTCTCAACATTTTGTATGTCTGTGTTAAAGAGCAAGTTTATGTCTTCTTAAGTGTCAAAAAGGAAAGTATATTGGCCTGTTAGGATAAGATTACTGTGCTTTATACCAAAACCATTCAACTTTTACTGGGGAGAGGGAGGATGTCTGCCATTTTTGTTTAACTGGGATACAATATTTGAAAGCATAGAAAGAATGTAGTCTCAGCCAGAGAGCAACTGTTGGTGGCGATGTGTGTGGTGTGGAAGGGGAACATTGACATCTCCAGACAATGCTGTGGCTGCGCTGCTGCAAGGCTGGGATCACCTCTGCAGGAGGCAGTCCTGGAAGAAAGAGGTAGTCCCTGCAGGACTGTGCAACTGGGATGGGGTGTCCCAGTGAGAAGGCACAAGTGGGCTATGGACCAGGGACACTGGTCCTAGCTGTCGCTGTGTGGAGCAAGAGAGGGAAAAGAGCAGAGGAAGCAGAGCCTCCCCGGGGAGACTGAAATGGTAAAGGAGCTTGGGCACGGCTCAGCTCGGTGTCTGAAGTTCTGGAGATCCCTCTTCCAGTAGTTAGTGACATCCAGATGGCTCTGCCTGCAGTCTTCCTGTGCCTTTTTTACATCACTGTAAGACTGGGGAAAATGTGTTCATAGTATGAATCTGTACCAGACTTTCATTTGGCTAGTCCTGTGAAGACTGAGATGTCACCTAGACAGCAGGAAGAAACAGATAAGAAAGTTACCATAAGAAATTGAGATAATCATCAACATGTTATTAAAAATATCTTCCAAAAATTTGAAAAATCAGAGGAAGTAGTATCTTCCGAAAGTTAATTTATGGGAAGAAATGTCAGGGTTTTTTATGAGTGTTTTTAGTGTCACAGAAGGCCAAAATACTTGGAGGACTTTGAATGTCTCTTAAAAGTAACACAGGTAAAGATTATTCCAGTAGATTCTTTATAATTTACATAGAAGCCACAGATAAAGACTTTGGAAGGAACCCGGTGCCACCTTGCAAGCTTATATACAAGTTTATATACAACTTCAAATACGGGCAAGAAGTATATTGCCATCAGCTGTAGCCATATAGCTTTGTTTTAGAACTAGAACATCTGATGTAGCTCAAAACTGGTTTTTTTTGTGTGGGGTTTTTTGTGTGTGTGGTGTTTTTTTTTTTTTTAATTTTTTTTTTTTTTTATTGTATGCTAGAGCTGTCAAAGAAAAAAAATCATAACTAATTGGTCCAGGTTTCTTTAACTGTTCCAGTTACATCTAAAATCGTAGAGGAAAGTCCTTGTTTGGAGCAACATCACCTTGTAAATGTTGTGTAAGAAAGCTGTACAACAATAAATATAAGAAAACTAACAAGATCCATTCCTGTAAGTTCTCAAACTGTACGTAGAAACGCAGTTACCTACAGCTGCTTGAAGAAACTTACATGTAATTCTTCAATTACATTCAAGCACATTAATAAAGTTTGATTAAAGCTGTCTGTTAGTAGTAACTACTAATGGATATTGATTTGTATTAAAGAACAATTAAAATATTAAAGCATATTAATAAACATGCTTTGCTTTCATTTGCTTCTTTGATTTGTTTCCGTAAGTAGAGTTTTCCAAATGTATCTGGAGTTTTCTTACTTGCTGGTTACTTGGTTCTCAATTTTAGCTATGGATTACGTAAACATTCACTTTGGTGTCCTTTGGAAAACCACACTGGTGCACCCATAAAAGGTAAAAGCCATATCTTTATAACTTTTACATAAATCAGGTAATTAAAGCTGGAAAAATAATTATCATTCTGAGACTGATGTGTGCCTTTGAATTATTAAATATTGTGGCTTTACTTGTTTTCTGTGTAAATGATGTGCGTTTTGCTGTTCACATCACAAACGTATAGCTAACTGAGCATCTGTCGGTACTTGAGGAACTCTGAAATCTGTAAGTGCTCTTTTCCTATTGCCGCAGTTCCCTAGGCAAATCTGCAAATGAGCATGCCCCAAAGGGCCTATGGTAATTGCACATGTGTTCAGTTAATGCCAAGATGATGCCATATGGATCCAATAAGTTATCTGTGCCTTTTGTGAGTGTATGTCAATATGTGCCAGTTGACAGCTTACAGATACTGCCTCCTTTTGAAAAACAGTATGCATCCATCCTTGGTTTTAGAAAGAGAGGGTTGAGATGAACATGGTTGAAGTTTCGTTCTCTTCAGGGGCCTGGTTACAAATGGAGCTCCTTGGGGTCTCCTTCTCTGGAGGCTTTCAAGACCTTCAGAATCAACCCCCTAAGTAACCTTGTCTGAATTCCGTGTTGATCCTGCTTTAAGCAAGAGTTTGGACTCGATGACCTCCAGAGACCTTCTGAGGTATGGAGAGGACATTCTGCTGTGAGTCCTAAGATGTTGTAACAGCTTAGTTCTGGGAAGAGACAGGGTGTAAGATACACCCCTGTTTATATAGTCATACTGGCTAGATCAGGCTGGTCCTATCTTAGCATAGTGGCTTCTATGGGCCTCATTCTTGTATGCCTAAATCTTCTTTTTAACATAAAAAACTGATGTTATTTATGATAAACACCTAACTAAAATAGACAACACAAAAATTTTCCCTTGAGTAGAGAACCCCAGAATGGAGGGCTCAATAATTCATTTTGCACCAACCCCATGGCTAATCAATACTAGAATTTTTATGACTACTTCATGGAAAGGTTGATATAACTGAAACTTACTTTGGGTGAATCATTCACATGAGCTAGGCAAACATTTGCCTTCCTTTTTTGTTCGTAAGTTTTATTTAATGGGTATTTTATCTGCCTTATTTACCTCAGAATATGTATGTGAACGAACATTTATCTTCCACAATTGTCGTGATATCTCACCATCACTTATAGATTTTGTGTTTCCACCAAGAGAGATGGGAACAGCCATTGTACTAAAGAGGACAAGCAGGAGAACATGAGTAGAGTACATGGACATACTCTCATATGATGACCAAGGAGGAAATGTTACCTTAATTTCTGCAAATTCACACAAATAAAGGAGCTGACATTGCATGAGTGAGAACCAACTCATAGTCTGTCTATCTAATATCCTATTTCGGATGATGAGTCATATCAATTGCTTCAAAAGAAAACACGGAAAATTGAAAATAGATTTACAGGCGTGGAAGATTATACCAGAAATGTTTCATCCTAATCTCTACTTGTTACAGATTTGTTTAGTCTTCTAAAGTATTTTTTGGACATTGGTAACTATAGTAACTCTATATAAGTATCTGCTCACTCTTTCCTGTCTGAGAAGAGGAATGTGAAATATTCATTAGGGAATCCTAAGCCAAATGAAAGACCTTGACTCCCCCAGCCCTATGGAAAATAACAGTGGCATTCCTTATAATTTAAAGACATTTCCCAGTACACACTATTTTTGAGATTACTTTAATACAACCCTATGCAATTTAAGAAGTACGACTATTCAAATCTTTACCTTTTCCAGTTTATGCATTTCTCTACCACACAAATAATCGGATTCAGGTGAGACCAGAACACATGTACATACATGTATACATGCACATCCACACCTTTCCCTGAAGACTAAATTTGCTGATCTTCCTGTTGGAACTGAAAAACATCTGCTAAATATTTTCTGCTCCAAGAGAAATGAATGGTGAGTGTTTTAATCTTTGTTTTTTCAGGTATTAAGGGATGTTTACTCTGCATATTGTTAGAACATGAAATCATGCTCTTCTACGTGATTTTTATATTGCTTTAACATCTGATATAAGAAATATTACACCAATTAGTCAGTATCCTCAAATTGCTTCCTTCATTGCATTGGTTTGTTGAGCCAAAGAGTGAGATAGAATAGTCTAACTGTAGGGGAAAATATTAAAATAATATAAAAGAGATAGGCTCCTGGGAAACTTGAGATATTGTTCAGACTTGAGAAACCTGCCTCCGAATATCTTCAGCCTAATGATTTTACCATTTGCATCTCTATTTTCTAAGGAGATTGTGACACCTCTAGCTCTGGGCAGCAACTTCTGGGAAAGGTGAGACTGACACAATTACACTTGTGATGAGTTCCTATTAATTCCTGACCTCAAGTTACCAGCGTACATCTGCACTAGTAGACAGAACCTGGCATGCATGATGCCTCATTTTGCTCCCCTAAGGGCTTACTGTGCTTCCATCATGATGAGCAGTTCTGACAAGCGTAGACTGAGATGGCAGGTATCTTGCAAGTGGCACTGTACTGGAAATTCCCTGAGATAGAAGAATCAGTGTCAGAACTAGGCAAAATATGGCAGAATTTCCTTTTTCCAGATTAGCACTACCAATGCCTTGGTATGCACAAAAAAAATGCAATGACTGGCAACATGTTTTTAATGCAGGCACATCTATGATATAAATGCTAGCTTTTCTACTGTAAAATTAAGGAAGAGACTGCAAGCAGCAGGCACAGCCTCTGGTGAGCCTCGTGCCGCATTCTCTTGTCCTCTGCTCTGGTTCTCCCGAACTGCACTGGAGTCTAGAAGCACTGGCTGTCCCACGCATGGTCCTGACTGATGTGAAACAGAGGCAGATACAAAAGTGTGCAGCCACCCTCCCCCCTTCCCTACTCTATGTAAGGGCTGTATCCACTCCTGCCTTTTGAATAATGCAGTTTTGTGTTTAAACACACAGCCACAGCTTTCACCTCAGGGATTTTTGAATTTTTGAGAAGTACTCACTTTTTTTGCACTTTTCCAGAGGCAAAAATAAATGAAAATGTCTTATGAAGCAGTCTGTAGTGAGGGCAATCAACTAAGCCTTCCAATTTATGACAGTATACTGCACCAGCTCTGCCATTTTGCCGTAGAAAAGACAGAACTCTGTTAGTGGCTAAGCAGCATTCAGGTCAGTAATGTCTGCCAAGGGGAGGATGCGATTAGGGAGGTCTCTGATGAAGACTGACCTTAACACAAAAGGCTTTAATGGTGCTTAGCTGGAAGTGAAAAAGGAGTCTAACAGGGAAACAAGATCAATAATCAATCTCCAGCCTAGGTAAAGCATCTTTCCCCGACAGAGAAGCAAGTAAGGGAAGGAGAGAGGCCAGCAAAAGGATTGCAATGGGGTTTTGGGGCGACTGAGACAAAACGAATGCTATGCATGAAAACACTGAAAAGTGTTTAAAAAGAAGCAAAAGGGAGATTAGCACACTGTATATAACTCTAACCTAGGAGACATAGATTATATAAGGATTCTCAGAAAGGATTCAGAAATGGCAGAAGTATTGAATCCTGTTACCTTTCAACTATCAAACTTCTAAATGTTAAATACGTATTTCAAAATATGAACTAAAAGGGTTATTTAAACAATTTAATCATTTTTTTCTGCTCTATTAAGTAGTTCATCTTGATAGAGCCTTTGTTCTTTGTTTCTGTTAAGCTTACCATTTTCTGGTTGTCTAGCAATTGCATCTTCTCTCCCAGTTTCATAACCTGCAGTACCATATGTCAATTATGATTTAAGTGGAATATGAATCTTTCTGTCAAAGAAAGTCCAGGTATGGATAATGTATGTTCTTAAAAAGTAATTATTTGGTACATTCATGAGCTGAATAGTCCAGGAAAATGGAAACTGCTGACTTTTTTTTTTTAAAACCACAAGGAGAAGGTTAATACAATACTATTTATAAAAAAGTGTCCTATTAAGTAAAGATTCGAGACACTAGAAGTAAATTAAAGGTTCAATCCTTCAAGTCAATAGGATAATATATAGCACATGATTTTGCTGAACTGGGCTGCAAAGCTCAGCAGTCAGCACCTTGAATTACTTGCCTAGGAAACTGAGCACTAGACATAATTCAAAAAGTGAAATACTTCAGTTTCATTTTACCTTATGCAAAAAAATATATATTTTGGAGGTCTATTAACTTCTGGGCTGATACCTTCAATTTTTTTTATCCTTTGTTTCAGCTCTTTACCTACAAGTCTAAGAAGAGAAGCTGATGGGAAAAGTGCCATTCTGAGCAACTTCTCTTGAAATACTGTGGTATACAGCACAAGACAGTGGCAGCAAAACTTTTACTTCATGGATTAAGTGCGTTTTTCTTGGCTACTCTGGAAGATACTTGTTTGACGGTTCCTTTCTGCATGATGCCAAAGCAGTACATCTCTCCTGTCAACTCTTGTTTTCACAATGATTGAGTTTCCTGCCATATACCTGACAGATGAAAGAAAAAACAAAAAGGTGATATTTGGGGAAGGGCACTCTGCTTTTACAGCACTGACCACAGAAATGACACTTTAAATGTGAAACCTAAAGAGTCTCTTCCAATCAGGACCATAATGTTTCTGTTTTGCTCAGTCTTCTTTCATCCACTGGTAAATGAAGTTTGCAAAATATGTGACCAAAATGTCTGATTCTGATCAAGTGGAATCTTTCTTTTGGCCTTAATCAATTTTAGATCAGGCCTTCAAAGCAAAGAACTGGTTTGTTAACTTGAAGAATGTTCCAATTTCCAAGCATGGTTGATTTGGGCAGGACTAACATAGATTAGCCACTGTGGTGATAAACTGTCAACTGTTATGGTGCTGTGAATCAATGTTCTGCTGAGGAATTGAAGGTCTGCCCTCTCAAAAGGATATAATCTTGCATGGTCTACGGTTTTCTTTTTTGAGGGCGGGGGGTGGAAAATTACTTCACTTGTATAACTGTCAAAGGTTTAATACATGGGGCTGTAAAAATGAGATATTTTTCACATTAATTAGCCTTAAGCAGAAATAAAATATTTTTGCCATTATAGCGGTTCCCCATTGTTAGCTGTATTTCAACATAACTGAAAGCTTGAACAGTGTTCAAAGATGTTTTTTTCTTTTTTGTGCTGAGCAGAAGTACTACTATTTTAAAGAATCTCACGTAAAACACATAGCATTATTTCTCTGGCTCAGTCATCCAATTTTTAATGTTTTGTATTTAGGTGAATAGTACAGACACTCAAAACTCTTTTGGCAAGAAAAGAGCTAGTTTATGTGTGGTATGCTGTAAAATTTTACTGGATGGATCTTTTCTTTTACATTACAGCTATGATTTCAACTATTAACCAAAATAATTGATGTGTTTTATAACCACAGAAATGGAGAGGGTTATTAACACACAAATTCAGTTTTTTTTTTTTTTTCTTATTTTAAGTAGTTCTTTTAGGAATTGTCATATATAAATACCAAAAAGAATTGAATCAATGTAAATTCATCTGAAATGCCTTTATTTCCGAAATTAGATGATGTATGTAATCTTTTTTACTGCATTATTTTTCAGTTGCATGAACAGATAAGCTGCACTGCAAAGTTCCAAGTTTCTATCTTTAAAAAAACCTCACTAATAACATCACTTTTCAAAAGAGATGAATATTTACTATAGATTTTCAAAATGTTAAGACTAGATACAAACTGCAAATCCTTGTCTTTTGCTTTTTTCTTTCTACCACACAGATATATGTACTCTGAGAGTCATTCCAAAGTAGCATTTCTGGATAAATCAAAGCTACATGGCAACAGAAGTTATATCTATATTGGTGACTGGGAAGAAATGCTTAGTTTATTCTCTATACAATTCCACAAGTGAGAGGACAGCTCTGTTAAGCTGCAGTAACCAGGCATAGCAAGTCAGCAGGGTATCCATAAGGCTACCTAAAGTAGCCTTTTGCAGGTCTTAATGAATTTTTGAGTTATTTCCCAAAGCACTCTTGTGGTCCGTTGCAAAATAATATATGGCTGAATTACTCACAAGGCAATTACAATGATTCAGGTTGTGGAAAACTGAGCTCACTGGAGGTAGAATCAGATACTCAGCTGTTATAAATCACTTCTACTGCACTAATGTCAATACTGATTTATACTGTACAAAGGCCTGATAATCTCAGTTTGTAAGAAAAGTGTTTCCCAAAGATGTGATCCAAAGACCAATGAAGTCATTGGGAGGTTTTCTATTAATTTCAATCACTTTTAGATCAGTCTGCAAGTATTTAACGTTAATCTATTTTTAAAACTAAAATACAGGTAACCTTGGAAGCAAGTACAAACACACATATTTTTAGAAAAAGACATATTCAAAACATTAAACTTCAAATAAAACTTCAAACGAGAAGCAGATTCAGAATCTCTAACAACTTTAGGCAATGAATTCCACAGATCATCACCACTCTTATAGGCTGTGCTTTGCTCTCCCACTATACCTTTCTATAGTTTTTATCCCCACTATGAAGTGCATGTAAACACATGCACCAGTATAGCAAAGTACAATTATAATGCAGAGATAAGGGTTTATAGCAAAGACTTGGAGCTGGGCAGTTAGTGAGACTAACTTCGACTGGTGTGTCTGGCTGAATCTATTGTGATTTATCCCATTTACTTTTTTTTTTTTTCCCCAAGTGTTCTATGGCTGAGCACTGGAGGCCTGAAGTGACATGTTTCAAAGGAATATGTGTGTTTGTGAGCTGTTTGATTGACTTTATACACAGTTGTATGCATTAGTGCCTACTTAACAGAGGAACAGGGCATATGGTGGTTGGAGCACAGGAAGAGAGATGCCATACGTTTTAGCAGAGGTACTGTTACCTGTGTCAGAACAGACTGCTTGTGGGACTATAGTGTAAACGAAAACATAGATATAGACACTGAGCTCATGAATAAAAATTCCAGTGCATGAGGTCTTTGAGCACATAGCCCTGATACACAAAAGCACTTTCTTGTCACTAGATTTCAGGCATCTACTTCTGCCATATTTGGGGCCTCTTAATTCTCTCTTTTTCTTCTGATGAGAGTTCTTTACAGTAACAAACCCTTCTGGCTCTTAGTGAAAAATGATTCTTTGTATTTGTAACAAAAACACTCTTATGACCATTTAAAAAAGTTATTTTTATTAGTATTGCAAAACATTTATAAAGAATGTACAAATTAATTGAACTCTTGACCCAGACATGGACATTTTATGGGCAGAAAAAAGTGACTCCTTCTATTTATGAAAAATAGAGTCACAACACAGGAAAAAACAGGTTTTTTTTCATATGACATATCATATATAATCACATGTGAAGATTGAAATAGTCATGGTAGTACTCAATTTATAAAATCATTATGACTTCATTATAAAAAAATAGTTAACTGAAAATGCTTGATAAAGTTTTCTAGTCTTTGTCTAGCGTAGGAGGAGAACCAGTGTGTGTAAAACTATTCTAATAAATGATTTAAAGAAAAAAAAGAACTCTGGGTTTTAAAGAGAGACTCTGATTTTGAATTATTAGAGGTTATAGGCCAATTTCAGGCATCATGACAGAAAGTTCAATTTTGTTGAGGTTAGTGATTGTAAAGGAGGAAGGAACAGTCTGTCCTTACCTCACATTATTATTTCTATTGTCAGTGTCTTCTGGTTTAGAGAAAAAGCAATATATTGTGGGTATTTTTATTTGATTCCTTTGCACTTTTAATTGTTTCAAACTGCCCTTATTTTGAAGCAAAGATCTACAGAGTTAGTATAGGAAAATGACACAGTATAAGCTTCTATAAAAATATTCTTACTATACCAAGTAATGTGTTCAATGTTTTGAAAGGACCTTTACCGTCTTGCTGGAGGCTCCTTTACATTCGTGTTTGATAACGTTCAGCAGAGGGTTTATGCTACTGACTCAGAAAATTATGTGAGCTGAAGTTCCTGTATAAAGCACATGGCGAATGTCAGGAGAAGGCACTGCAGACATTGCTGTGGCAGACCAGATTAATCTGTCACTTGCCTGAAGATACTGTTAGCTGTCCTCTTTCCATTGGTTTCTTGAAGGATGTTAATAAGATTTTTTCCTACTATTTCTCATGCTGCTTCTGGGTTTCCCTCTTCACCCTCAAACCCCAGCTCTCTTTTACTGAAAACATAAAAAGTTGCCGCCCCTGTAAACTTATTGAGATGTGGATCTGAAATCCAGCATGTTCCATGTGAATCTTTCCCTGGACATCTCTGCTTTTGAATTGGTTCTAGACACAATCAGAAGAACTCATCTTCTAACCTTTGGGCCTTTCTGCTGCAACATGAAAATGTGCCTTTTTATTTTTCTTGACCTCCCATGTCTATGGTCTTTGATGATAAATCCTTCTGTCATTAACTTAAATGGAAGAATTGCATAAAATTTGGGTGTATACATGTAGCAAGCGTTTTGCAGTGCTTAATTGAGGTACATCTCTGCCTTTATGCTGAGGAATTAGATGGAATTGTATCAAGTAGCAATGGACCTGTGCTGTCCTGTTTGGAAAATGAAAATTATCAGCTCAGCCATAATTTTGTTATGCTATTTTTGCTGGGTTCCAGATGTCTCTGAGCTATTGGTAAAAGTACGTATAGCTTTAGACAAAATAAGCTATATTCCCAGTCAGTTTCTGCTATCAAACTGTTTTCCTTGATTGGATATTCAGCAGTGGCAGAGTAAATTACTGAAACAAAGGGGTTTTTTTAATTTTTTAAAATTTTTTACCAGCATTTGAGTGGCATTGGTTTTAGATGTTAAGAGCCCTTTTAATGTGGTTCTTACTGTATACCGAAGGCACTGTCATAAAAATATGACTTCGGGACATACTTAAATAGGATTCTTACCACAGGAAAGTCTGTCATGAACAAGTGAACAAACAGATTATTCTATCAGGGAAACATATTCTGCAATATTTGTTTTTTCAACTTGAAATTATTGAATATGTTTTCAAAAGTTGCAGTGCTCTGCGAAAAGAAAATCTATGTATGGAAGTTTTGGCCTCAAAAACATTCTTCCAAAAGTTGTAAAAATGAAGGAGAATTAGAAATAAATTATTCAAACCCATCTGGGGCCTGAGTTATACTGTCTATTTCTTGGCATTAAGTGTCTGTTCTTGCTGGAGTGTGTCATAGTTTCTGTTAGAAAGTGTAAAAAACCTGACCAGATGATGTCAGCACAGACAAGGTGGCTCCTGGCAGCAGATATTAAATAATGCTAGGCTTAAAGGCTGTGAAATGCATTTGGCTGGCTGGCAGCAGGCTGTAATGTGTGACCTCTCCTTCTAGGTGCACTAGCCCCAGCCAGCAGAGTCCCTGGCACAGGGATGTGAGCACGAGCTTGGAAACATGCACTCACTTCAGGCAGAGGTGCAGAGGCAGCTCCTCGCCTGTTGCTGGCTACTCTTCCCTCTCTTCTGGCAGGGAGCACCCCCCTGAAGTTTGCTTCCTGAATTGGTGATTCCTCTGTAAGGAGCAAGACGTATTAAAATAGGGGTTCCCAAAGTTTTCCTTCTGCAGGCCTGTATGGTAGCTGGGAAGACCATAATAAAAGCCAACTGCTCTCCAATACCTAAAGCTTTCCCTGTTCCCTCTCTCTGCTCCAGACCATATGAGGCTGTATATGAAGCCAGATGCCTGATCCTTTTGTTCTACCAGCTGCTGTGATGATGCTGGGCTACTGCCCAGTCCTGGCAATGCCCATGGATAAGACCTTGCTGAAGCTTTTTGGGGTTAATGTGAAGGAATACAATGACCCACTGAAGTCTCCACAGCACCAGGTGGGTCAGCACCAGACTCTAACCACGCAGAGACTCACTCAGGTCCTGGCATGAGGGTTGCAGCTCTTTTTTGGGAATCTCTGCACTAGACGGGACCTGCCTTGCACCTTCAGCTGGGACTGCTATGGTGTCACTCCTGTATTCGTTAAACACTGAGTCTTTGTCTGGTATCACATGGTGGCCCTGACAGCCTGCGTGCAGTTCCGAAGATCTCCGCTGTGTACTGGTGGTGGTATCCAACTACCGAGCAACACCAGTCTCTCCCTCAGACCAAACTGGCCGCATTACGGAAGTGAAAAAAATCCTTATGACACACGAAATGGTTTTAACCTTTTCCTCTTAAGTGAATTTTTATTGCAGAAGGCTACAACTCAAATGAGCTCAGAGGCTGCTAATGACTTCTGCTTCCTAACACTCATCCAAACACCTTCTGCTGCCCTTCCAGCTTCGTCCATTCGCTCCAATGCCTTTTCTCTCCCTTTTCTCTGGCTACCTCAGGCTGTGAGACACTGTGTGATGTGCTGCCCGGGAGGGATAAGAGGGAAGAAGAAGCAGAGAGAAGTGGCCAACCAGGAGATACTAGGCCTCTGGCAGGGCCAGTATGTGGCAGAACTTTCTTCTAGGCCAGCCAGCAGTCAGGAGACATAAATAGTCTGACTGGCACTAGCTGGGATGTGCATAGTCAAAAGGCACACGTTGCCTCATCCCTGGTGGGCAACAGACAGTGCCTTGTGGGCCAGACCTGGCCTGTGAGCTGGCTGCAGTGCAGGCTGGCCTTACAACCTAAGCTGGATAATATAATTTTCCTTTGAGAATAGTGAAAAAAAATTACTGTTAATTTACTAAGCTATTTTGGAATATGAGATGCAATTGCTAAGTTAGCTACTTGGATATCTGTTGCTCCCTTATTTGAATTTTCCAGAGAATGACGTGTGTGTCTTGAGCAAGGCATGCCTTTCTGGTCCCCTCTTCTCCTTGCCTCCACAGTGCTTTTTGGTCATGTATGATTTACTGGTCCTGCTACCTGGCCTGGAAAAACAGCCTCTGCCCCACGGCTTTATTCTCTCCTACAATGATCTTAAACTGGGGGGTGCATTCTAGAAAACGGCAGCATTTTCCAGTTGAAACACATATGTTTTCCTCCTGTATGAAGACTGCCTTTATACTTCCTCAGAAGATCGGCTGCAAATAGCACTACCAGGCCTCTGTCCCACTCCCCGCAACACTCCTTGCTTATTTAGTGTTGTCAGTTATACAGTAGTTAGCCATTTTCTATTAATATTCTTCAGTGACCGTGGCAGGGCACCATTTTCTACAGCCCCCTTCTAGAAAGGAGGATTTTTTCCAGCTGTTCAGGTAATATAAAAATATGTTCTTGAAACCTAACCCACGCCTCAGGCTACAGCCCTCGGTCTTAACTCACAGACAAATATTGTTTCATAGAGGAGAAGTGTTCAAGGACATCGGTGGCTTAGAATTTGCTGGTTGGTGTTTTGTGACCTTATTCCTGCACTGATCTTTCCAAAAGTAGTGGCAACACCATTTATAATTCCCAGTCCTTCTTCTTTTCATATGTAATGAAATCCTCTGTGTTATGTACAAGCAAAATTTGATCCTCTGCTCTTTATTTCCATTGGCTTGCATAGATTAAATATTTTGTGTTGCCAGTTTCCTTATGATCACAAGCAGCGCTTTCTGTGATACAGCTTCTTCTATGCTGATCCCACAAACTTTTCTAGCCTGCAGACCAACAGACCTTTGCTGTCTGGTCTGATCGCTTTGCTGAATATTACAGATTTTTGATTCGCTATTGTATTCCGATAACTCTTTGACCTGCATTAGCAATGAGGTAGTTTTGTTCTAGTTTAGCCTGTACTGTCACGTCCTGCACTCACAGATTTTTCTTTTGTGGCTGGATGCCTGAAATGATTTTCTAAATCTCTGTAAGCTTTTCCAACTTCTTATTTCTATACATGTAGTTTGGTACAAGAAAAGATGTACAGAGGGAAATTCTTGCTTTTCTCTGTTCTGTGATTCTCTTGTCTACTAGGATCATTCTTCCTAAGGTTATTTCCCAATCTGAGCATTTTCACTGGATATTCTGATCAAGAGAATGAAAAGAAATGCCTTTTGGCAGAAGCGACAGCCTTTTGGGCCTGCCTATGGATGTACTGCATACACGGAACCGGAAAGCATGATAAAATGCTACAGGATTTAAGACACACTAAAATTGTTATATAGGTAGAATAGGGGAGGAAGAGTTAGAGGAACCTTCCTTCAACTTCTTCACAAGATTCAGCCTTGGAGTCCAAAAGGAACTTCATTAATTGCTTGAGGAGTTGATAAAATATTACTAATGGATGCATTTGAACAGAAAGAGTTGTTAACATGCTCCTATTTTCTGGCAACAGAAGTGTGGGGGCTGGAGTCAATGTCATTTCACTCCATCTGTGTTCAGGAAAAGAACACGAAAGAATCTGATATTTTATTGTTAAGCTGGCAGTACACAGACTCACAGTTTCTGAGTTCTCGAAAGCCAGACATTCTTCTTAACTGAAGAATATTAAAGTAAGACATCTTGAACTCTTCTTTAGGCCCAGGAGTGTAAATCTGGAATAAGTTCACTGGTTTTGATGAGGATACTTTGGATTTACACCAGTGACTGAGAATAGAACTTGGCTCTGTATCTTATCCTTCTGGCGGTAGTGAAAAATACGATCCTAATACAGACGTGCAAGTGATCATAGGAGCATTCTCAAGCTGGTTCTACACTTTAATTTTACATGCAGGATTTAAGACTGTGGAACAACATCCAGCTTGCACAAGCATACCTTTGAGCAACCTAGTAAAGAGGACCTACGAGAGGAGTAGTAATCTAACTCTTGTATGGCTCGTACAGCTTTCCTTGATAGGCCTCTCTTGCCTCATGAGAGGAGACTGAGAAAATATTGTCATGTCTTATTTTTTTATTTATTGAAGTTTACGGGTATGACACAGAAAAATAATTTATACATTAACTATTCGGAAGAAGGTTATGTGGTGTTGAAGGAACTGAAGAAGCCCGAATAGTTTTTGTTGTCATGCCTTCACAGATGCAGAAATGTCAGCTATAGCGCAGATCATTATGGACACTGGCTATATTAGCTTTTGAGCTGTGGCATTGTTCTTTCTAGCCCAAACTTGTTTTATTGCAAGTAACTGCTTTGCAAATGAAAATGTTACAAACACGGTAAAGCTGCACAAGCCTCATTTGCTGTTTCGACAAGATCTTCTTTTTTGTGAGAACATGTATGGAAAATCTTACAGTCATAAAGCTAAAACCAGTTTTAGCCTTCAAAGGTTAATTATTTTTTTTCTTTCTGTTATATATTCTCATATATTCTGCTATGAGTTTTTAGTTGTTTACTTGTTGTACTTCAGAGACTTTCTGAGCCATGCTTCTCGGCATGATAAATCCACAGATACTGTGCTTTAAAATGATACACAGATGGGAAAGTTTCTAACAGGCATCAAAGCCATTAGATTTGTGTTGCTTTTCCCGTTGTTTGGTAATCAGTGAGAGGGAGTGGGTCCTTCTGTGACCTGGCTAATTGAAATGAAAGTCACAGAGTATTAAAAACAAATGAGAAGATGGAAAAGAAAGTTGCACTGGGATTTTCAAAGGAGTTTTCAATCTCATGGACATTCATTGTCACTTGAGTGCCCAATTGCCTCAAGCTGCATCATGAAAGCTGGAAAAAAACAAAACCCCAGCTAACCCATACCTCAAAAAAAAAGAAAAAAAAAAAAAGCTACAGCTGCAGACTAAATAGCGGATGATTTGGGGCTATGCTGTGCTTCAGCCACTGCCTTTAGTTGAGCAGGCACGTTCATGTGCTTTGATTTTTCTAGAGACAGAAACGAATCAATGGAAGTGTCATCAAGCAGTATATTTTGCGCTTTATTTGCTTTGATAATCCCTATTCTTAGCTGGAAACTACTGCCAGTGTACTTAAAATATAATGTCTTAATCACACAATCTCTTAAACTCAATGAGGTGATGTTCTTTAAAGTTTAAAGGGATGATACAAGAATACCCAAACACTTTTGGTGCTGAACGTTCATGAAACACAATGTCTCTGGCTTTTCTCCCGGTTCTGAATACTTAAGAGTTGAAACCAAATTATGTTCCAGTCCAGTAAAGCACTTACTGTTTGCAGAATAGTTGAGAGACATGAATGGCTTTATGAAAACAATGAAACCACTTATGAAATTAAAATAACTAGATAATGCTTTCAGATACAGTCTAACCTAGTTCATTCCAAGCCAACAAACAGATCTTCAACTTTTTTATTGTTTGGTACTTCTTTCAGCCTTCATTTTCCATTATTCTCTCGTTGCATGAGAAATTGGGATAAATCAATAGACTGACTTCACTATTGTGAGCTTCTTCTGAGGCAAAGAACCATGCCTTGATGCTGTAAAAGGTGTCTAAGCACATCTCATTGAACCTAATAAGCAGGGCTTTTATTGATGTTATTAAATATTAAATATTTGGTGATGTCTAATTTCTAATGAAGAGCATGTACAGTCACACAGATGACACATCTGTTTTATATGACATTTCTTGAGAGTTATTTACATGAAAGTTCATTACTTTTCTAGATTCTGTTTATATTTATTATGACTTCCCCACATGGGGTTGTTGGACGTATTTAATGTCCTCAGAACCACCGTCGCTGCGCAGTTACACTAAAACACATACAACTTTCTGGATAACCAAAGTGTGACCTGGGTGAAACCATAAGCACAAATGATGTCAACGTGCCTGTCTGTTTTGTTGTTGTTGTCGTTGTTGTTGTTGTTTTAAATTTCATCTTTTTGTTCATAGAATTAGTAGTGCTGCTTGCAATACAAGTTGCAGTATGCTGATATTTAGTTAAAGACTAATGGAATCAGAATATAATCACCAGTAAATTATCATAATGATTGTTAGCTGATCATTCACCTGTTAACTAGAAGAATACAACACCAGAAAAAAATGGACATATCTTCTATTGTCACTTAAAATACTATTTAACATATAAGAACTGATGTGCCTTCTTCAAAATTGTTCTGTTACAGCTTTATTTCACTAGCGTGACAGAGGCATTAAAATAGGATACCAGCTTTTACTCCATATTCTAAAAGCTTAAGACAGGATACAGTGAAGATAGGATAAATACTTTATTTCATTGTCAAAGTTTCCACTGGTACAAAATACTCTTGGCAAGCTGGTGTTAAGGTGAAAGCCACAAATCAAATAAAATCCTTTTGTTTAGAAAATGGCATCCAAGAAGGGAAAATTAAGTTTAGATATGGTGAACATGCTTCCTTAGAAGACTGTTTAGCCAGCTAATTTTAATTTTAAAGGATTTGTAACAGTCTTAGTATAAGGCGTTTCAGAAATTCAGTAATGAAACAACAGTAACATTAAAAAGACTGAACAGTGCAAGTAATCAAGTATACTTAATTAATTTTACTGTTGATTTCCCAAGGTTTTTAATGGTCTGGAGAGACAGACAAAACCCCTGAATCTACAGGGTTTTATAAATTGTCAAGCAATTAATAATCCTTAAAGTATGGATCTATTGCTATATAGAAAGTTATATCCCTTCTAGAGCTGGCAGAGTATTTATGGAATTTCAAGCACTGACAGAGCAGGAGTGCTTTTAATATCCCATTGCTGAAAAACATATTTAATTCTAAAGTCCAAATCTGTTATCTTTTCACACTACACAGCTGACTTCAGTCAGGGTGTTGAAATCCATGGTTTGACATGTGATGCTTTGAATGTCCCAGGAACATGGAAAAAACTGAGTGATCAAATCTTTGTCCTCTTTCAAATGAGTCTTTCAGGCACAGTTCTGGCATTACGTCAGCAAAGCCTAGGCTGACAGACATGACCAGGCTGGTAGGAGACTTTTTCTTCTTTCTTTATCCTTCTCTTCTTTACTGGTCCAAGTGTAGCTCCATCCATTCATCCTTCTATTCTGTCTCCCAAAGAATCAAGACAAAACAAAGAAAAGACACAAATCTTGTGATACATATAACTAAAAAGGCTGATTGGACTTTTAACCTCATTTATTTATATTTTTACTTAATAAATCCTTTGCAGCAGGAACTGTCTCCTTCCCAAGTTGTACAACATACAACCCTGAAGTGAACCTTTGGGAAATGACTGCCATCAATCCTAAAATAACAAGTGCTGAGTTTGATCCAGATCCATATGTTTGCAAAACATATGGGCAGTATATTCTAATTTTCCAAATCTTACTGTGGTTAACAGAGTGAAAGAGAAAATCTTTCCGCCTCTTCCTTATACAACTAAACAAACATTTCTAAATGGCTTTAATTAGAACTAGTAGGCAAATGTCACAGCTCTCAAGATATGGTACAACAAAACTGAACTATGCTACAGCTTCAAATCTGAGAAGCCTCTGATTGCTTGATAGTCTGAACCAGTTTCCGACATTTAACTTATTCTTGAAGATGTACGTAGGGTAGATCAGTATAGAAATGCCATAAGAAGTTTTGTATTTTAAATTGAATATAACAATATGTAGAAGTTATATAATATAGACCAATAGCTTGCATAACTTATATCCATTTTCTGAATCTTTTCTGCAACTTGCATTTCTTCTACAAATTCTTCTGTTTCAGGCTTTCTGAATGCCCCATTGGTTTTCCAACTATTGTACCTGCTTGTGACAAGCCATGCCACTTTCAGACAGTGGTAACCAGTAGGCAAAGCTACCCTATGTGTCACCCAGAACTTAACACAGTAAACCTTCTGGTGGTGTGAGCTGCAGCCCCTTCCCTGCCAGGGAGCACCTGAAGTCTTTACCATAACTTGTTGGCAGCCACAGGGGGGCTTGCAAGGGTTGCTGCATGGGACAAACTCTTACAGGGATGTGAAACCTATTGCTGAATGTCAAAGATGGGTGTTCGTGACTCAGTCACTCCCTGTGGTGTAGCATGGGACCTTCTCATATGTGGTCTCCAACTTTGCCTCCTACCATGCCTGGTTTTTCTAGCTTGATCTCTTGCCTGTTTTGCTCCCAGTTTCAGTTGCTGTTCTGTTGATTTGACTGCAGTCAACAGCGTTTATGACTGTGCTATACAAGCCCTAAGAGACAGTTTCGTTGGTGTGAATAATTCTCTCTCTAAGTCCCCTAATTACTGCTAATATTTGTTTTGTTTTTTTTTTTTTTTTTTTTTTCACAACATCTCCAAGCCAGATTTTCCATGAGGAGTTTACCAACAGTGCTGCACACCCTGAAGATTTCGTGTGCATGCTGTCCTGCTGTGTCAACTTTTTACTAATTCTTAGCAAACAGATCTTGTCTGGGACAAGTGTGGCCTGAAAGATGACATGTGGTGCACTGATGCTCATCTGGATTTTAGGAAAATGCATGACCAGTTGAAGTTCGTCCCATATCTGTGACTGTCGCTGGTATTGGGTTCCCCCCACACACTGTCTCCTCTGTGTGAGCAGCCAAAGCCAAGATGCTTCAAGGTATTAGCTGGATTATGGCAGTGCTGTTATTTCCTATCTAGCATTTAGCTCTCCACGTTTTCCTCGTGGATTGCTCCAAACTGCCAGTCTGACCACGTGATCTGATGTGCAGCCAGTTGGCTGGAATACAGTCAGAACTTGGTCAATATTTGGAAAGAAGTGTACACGCTGCCCGATTTCAGCTGAAATAGTGGAATATCTATAAACACAACATGATTTTTGAAGAGGTTGAGCAGCTAGCCATTTGCTGGTTGGGTTAACTATGCCCTTAGTCTATCTATCAAAAAAAGTAAAGTGCTTCTACTAAAGCAAATCAGAAAACAAGGTAGTGCAAAATTGTCTCGAGCACCTTGCTGGGAGTTCAAAACTTGAGCTTTGCTTGTTGCAATCCAATTTCTCAAAAGAAGCAGCAAAATCTGGGGAGAGAAGACAGGTTTATGAACTGGCTGCAGATTAGCATGTATGTGTTTCCAAAAAGATGTCTCTCCAAGTATTTGGTGATGCTTCAGCCCTCAATTTCCCTCTGCATTTCTGTCTAGCCTTTTGAGCTCCAGCAACTTGGCCAGTTTGGGCAACAACAGCCTTATGCTACAAGGAAACACAGAAGTAGGAAAAAAAACACCATTCCAAAGGAGGAAGGAACTCTCACTTCTGCTGCCTGAGTTCCTTTCATTTAACAATTTACAGAGGTGCACTTTCATTTCTAGTCCACTTTGGAGTTTGAGTTTGGTTCCTTAGTTTTTGTAGGAGAGTTTTCAAAGTATGTTGATTTTAGCTTTCACTTTGGAGAACTTTGTGAGTGTGAAGATTTCAGTGTTTGTTTCCCATTCAGTCATACAGGAAATTATACGGAAAGCTGCAACCAAGCCAGATGATATTATGAAAATATGACAGAATACTAATAAACTCTGAAGAACGGAAAAATGGCTTCTCATGACTCTAGGTCAGTAACAGAAGAAAGATCTATTTAATTCAATACTTAATTCCATAGAAAAAACTAATGTTCCATCTACCTCCATCAATAAAACTAGGTAGGGACAAAATGTTCTTGGTTGTATATGGTAGAGATGTAGTGATACCAGGGCATGGAAAATAACTCAGAGAACTGAAAGTAATCTGGACAAAGTGCAATAAAATACTGTGCAGTCTGCAAATGAACAGCTATATCTGTCAAGAGTATGTGTCTCACCTTTAGTCCCACTTTGATATTTGTGGACATAATTCTGTGCTTCACTAGGCCCTGGACAGCAGGGGGTTAGCTCTATCATATGTACCAAACCATAGTACCTTAACAATGAATATGAGTGCATTTGTAGAGTGAAACCACAGGCACTGAGGTTCTGATGCCCACACCATGCACATTTCAGAGACATTCACTTTGGGGTAATTCTAGTCTGTGTTGTTGGGCTGTTGGACCACAGTGGTTGGAACATAGTATCATACAGTCATAGAATGGTTTGGGTTGGACCTTTGAAGATAATCTTGTCCAACCTCACTGTGGGCTGGACATTAGGGGAATTTCTTTTTCTTTTCAATTTGTTTTTTTCAGTCCAACCTGTATCTTGATACCACCTCACCACGTGAAATCAAGCACGGTAAGGGGAGATGACACAAAGACTCATGTAGCAGTAGGGTGCAGTAAATTCCTGAGATCACTGATAAAGCTCAGATTCTACCAGAAGCTACGCCAGGCTGATTCCTAGGAAGGCTTCACTGCCTGGACAACAGAGAAAGCATGAACACCAGATCCAGACCCAGAAGCCAGTAAAAAATTACAAAACCAATGCTGATAGTTTGACTTTACTTTGCAGGGTGAACAAGACATGACAAATCTTGTTAGTGCAGATATCTTGGGATGAAGAATATACCTAGGCTAGATTATAACAGCATTAATTCTATATACTAATTTACTTCTTATTTTTCTAGTTAATAAAATGGATAATATTTTAAAATTCTGCTACAAAACAAAAGGAAAGACCACTTAGCTCCCCTGCACCTTCATATTCTGGTTTACCATTATCTTTATAGACAAGAGCTGGCAGAACGATTGGAGCAGTAAAAAGGAGAAGTGACCTCCAAACAACATTGTGGGCTGCATGGGCCACTGTCCTACTTTGGATACCTCTTGACTTGGTCTTATGAATTAAAAGAAGCAGGAAAGCCAGGTTGCAGACATCAAGTCTGAGAACTACTGAGGAAATGCTGTGCAGGGGAACTACACAGCAGCTACTAACTTATTTCTTGTCAAAGATATCTTGTACTTTTCATGCCACAGCCACTTGTCTTGCCTGTTAACTAGTTTCTAAACAATCTGTATTAATCAGCCCGCTTATGGGGCAGGAAATCAATTAATAAAATTTTTAAGTAACTGCATGAGATCCTGGCCGAACACTCATTGACTGCAATTCAAGGACTTTACCCCTCATGTGTTGAAAAAGACAGTGACTTAGGTATCACTTACTTCTCTAAATACAAGCAGATTATGCTGTGAAATTACCTCATCATTTTTATACTAATGTGGGATTTATTTATTTGTAAGGAAGAATACAAACATGAATGCTGTAACACAGCTGAGAAACAGTGAAAAATAAAAGTGAGGTGAATGTCTTTTGGTAAATATATTTACCTTAATTCATGACTCAGACCTGATTCTTGCCATGAGTTTGTTATAACAAATTCTAAAGAAAATAAGATTACAGTGATAAAACAACATCGCTTACCAATGAGTACCTAGTGTACACATGCAAACAGTTAGGCTGTCTGCCTACTCTGCCAGCTAAAAAACATCTCAGCTTAACCTTTCATTATTATTTCCAAAACCATCTTTGAAGTTTGATCTGAAACAGCTCATCCTCTGAACAATGTTTCAGACTGACGTGTCCAAAACAAATATTTCAATTAGAAGAAAAACAAACAATTCTGTCATTCCCATGATTAATACACATTTTTGCCTGAAACCTGCATTCAGGAGATCTGTCATAAATTCTTTGTTGATATGCATCTGAGTTGCTTGAAGTAAGAGATTTCTCAATGACAGCAACCCAGAAGTATTAAAAATGAAAATATTTTGGTCATGAAATATAATTTCATTGAAAGCAAGTTGTTCCTCAGGAAGCAGCTGTTTAAATCTTTCAATCTAGAAATAAAAATAATTCTGAAATTTTTATGATGTGGAATTTTGGCTTTTTAAAAAATGTCTGTACAGGCATAACGAATACACAGTTATTTGTAAGTGTGTGACATTTAATAGTATGTAAATGGTTAGCACTAGAAAGAAATGCTTACTCATTAATTCAATGCTTACATTTGAGAAGATGCCTCAAATGAAGAAAGAGAAACGTTTAAAATGGTACATACTAGTAGCCTATTGCATTGGCTCTTTTATTATCATTCAAAAGACACTGACATTATTAAAATGTGATAATTTTACATGTCTACTTCAGGATGAAATTATTTACACTTAAAAGTGCCTACAATTACGCACTTTATAGCTTAGGATCACTATCTCAACTATAGATGTCTACAATAGGTGAAAGAAATCAAAAGGAAGAAGAATTAATGTATACATATTGCCATGTTCCACCTCATCAGCTTTCTCCATAATTCCTGTTTTTCTGTGCTTTATTTTAATATACAATTTCAAGGCTTTCTGATTCTAGAAAAGCAGGTTACTAAGAGTAAAACTTCTCCCAACAGTGCTTTCCAAGATGCATATAGTGATCTAGTTGCTTGCATATTGCAAAATCAGCAAGATGGAAAGAATAAAAAAATCCCCCCCCCCTGTTTTTTTATTTAGCTTTTTATAAAGTTGTCACTCACAGCTACAGTCTTGTTGAAGTAATGAAGCTGACATTATGAGAAAAGAGTCTGATTGGTTATAACAAGAACAATAAATGGGAAGAAAACTATTCAATCAATTTTTTGAAAAGAAATTAAAAGAGTAAGATTTTACAACTTTATATCTTTATTTAGTTAATATTTATTTTGCAGCAACAAACTGGATCTCCATGTTCTAGTATGCCTCTAGTGATCATTGTCTGTGAAATATCTCTTTGCATGGATGGTGAGTAGAATAGACTAGACTAGACCAGACTAGAACTATTTCAGTTGGAAGAGACCTACAACAACTATCTAGTCCAACTGCCTGGTTACTTCACGGCTGACAAAAACCTAAGCACATTGTTAAGGGCATTGTCCAAATGCCTTTTAAACACTAACAGGCTTGGGGCATTGACCACCCTCTCAGTGAATAATTTCTTCCTAATGTCCAGTCTAAACTTCCTTTGAAGCAGCTTTGAACCACTGCCATGCATCCCATCACTGGATACCAGGGAGGAGAGCTCAGCACCTCCCTCTCCACTTCTCTTTGGGAAGCTGTAGAGAGCAATGAAGTTGCCTCTCAGCCTCCTCTCCAAACTAGACAAACCCATGAAAACGTAGAGGTTAGGAAAAAAAAAATCAGAAAAATGAAACTAAAAGAAAAAGAAACTATTTGCTTTGTGTTTCCCTTGAGGTAGTAGATTATCATCAGACGATTTCAAAAGTGCAAAAAAAGTTCAAATATGGTGTGTACGTGTGTATTTGTAAGTCCCTGTGCACGCCTGTTGTTCCTAAATGCTTGCTAATCCTTTTCCATTCTTGCGAAACTAGTTCTTTCCAAACCCTCTGCTCTAATTTCAGGCTTTTTAAACTGTTGCTAACCAGTTTGTGTTAGCACCAACGGAAACAAAGTTGCAGTCATGTTTTTCTTTTAGGATCTGAAAACTAGAGATTTCAAGGGCCTGTTTTGTTAATCTGTAGATCAATAAAGCCTAGAAGAATGGGTTCACAGAAAAGGACAGCTTTTCCAACATTTTCTTATGAAAAATGCAGTTTAAATGTGTGACTCAGATATGCTGTGGCAATTTTTTTTTTTTCACTATACCATACATTTGCCTAAGTTTCTTCATTATATATTGAAAATGGGATGTCAGCTCCTACGTCATTCTGATACAATTAAAAATTGTAAAGTTTACTGCTTAGGTGTGACAGTAGTAGGTGTCTCATAAACCTCATTGGGGGATGCGCAATTGCCACACCAGCCAACAACTGGATTTAACTCCAATTACCACAACTCTTTGGGCCCAGCCATCCAGCCAGATTTTTACCCAGTGAAGGGTATGGCTGTCCAAGCCATGTGCAGCCAGTTTCTCCAGGAGAACGCTGTGAGAAATGGTGTCAGAGAGTTTACTACAGTCCAGGTACACAACATCTACAGCCATTCCCTCATCCACTAAGTGGTCACATTATCATAGAAGGAGGTCAGGTTGGTCAAGCAGGACCTGCCTTTTGTAAACCCATGCTGACTGGGCCTGATTCTTGGTTGTCCTGTACATTCCATTTGATGACACTCAAGATGATCTTCTCCCTAACCCTCCCCACTTCATGAATTGCCATGCCTATTACAGCCCCAGCAAAAGAAATTTCTTTGGTCTGTGGTTTTGATTGTCAGTTTAGACTCACATGGTTATTTGCACGGGAATCTGTGCCAATCAAATATTATTGATCTGTAGCAGTTAGAATTGATAAGATGTAGATAAACTGTAGGACTTACACTTTTTTTTTTTTTCCAAAATGTTACTCTTATTTAGCCAAATAACTTTGTGTAAAAATAACATTATTGTTTGAACAAATTAGTAAATGTCATCTGATTTTCAGTTTCTAAAAATGTAGATTGGGGTATGTATTTGTGTAAAATGTAAAACACAATCTGAAATAGTCATATTCAATGTTGTTCTGTCATTCTTTTCTCTTTCGATTTATTGCCCCAGCGCTAGCATGCATCTATAGCATTGCCAGCTAGCCATGAATTCTGATACGCTAGTTTTTAATTTCAGGAACTTGTTAAGGATTTTATAATCTTTATGTGCAACTTAACATCAATATCAGTGTAAACTGAGAATAAAACCTTGGCCTGCCAGCATGTATTTCAGGTGTATATTCATAAACATACCAGTAGGTAAAAGCAGTTCTTCCTAGGTGAAAAAACTGCAGAAAAATGCTATGTTAAAACTCAAGTCACTGGGAAAAGAAAACTAGCTAAAAGGTGTTAGTGGATAAGTGGATTGCCTTTCACACAGAAGTCTGTGCTGTGAGTCCACTTATATAAACTCCACTTATATAAACTCCACTTATATAAAGTGGTCTGTCATAGCTAAAACTGCAGTCTGGTTTTCCTATGATTTGTCTTATATCACTGCGATTTTTCTTCTTGGAAGCATAGCTTGCAAAATAAGTGATCTTCATGGATGAAGGTAATTATTTGTCATGGTAAATAACAGGAAAATCATGGAGAAAACCACAATTACTGTCTTTTTGAAAGAAAAGAGGAAAAAAACCACTCCCTCAAACCTGAACAGAAAATTTAATTAAATTAGTTGTCCTAAGGACAAAAATAGTCTAAACAAATAACTCTGATTACATAAGGAAAATATTTCGACTCATATGATGGTAGTAAACTAATAATTTTAAATAATTGTAACAATTTGCACTCTTTTCTGAACTGCATCCACTATCATACAGTTCTAACAACTCCCAGTTTACAGCTTCTTTCCTACACCTTACTGAACTACAAAGATCCTCTGAATTCCTGTGCACTAGCTTTTCTATTACCTTATATATGGCTGATTTGACTCCCTAGCTTCTTTATTTCCGGCCACGTACAGCTTTTTTTTTCCCCATTGTCTAGTATTCCCTAAGGACCTTAGTACACGCTAAAGACCTTGGATTAGGTCTGTTTTTCAGAATGTATTTGTATTTGCAGTTGTCTTGAGACATTTGTCTATTCATAGTATCAGATACTGAAATGTAATTGTTTGTTGTCATCCAAAATTCTTATTTAAGCAAGTTGAGAAAAGGGTACTCAGAGTGCTCAGGTACTTTTATATGCGAACTCTACAGTTTTAGATTATAATATGTGGGCCTTAAGTGGATACCTGTCTGTTTTTTAAAGATTGCAGGCAACCTGTCAGTGCACACATAGATGTTATGCCTCTGGCAGTGTTTAAGACGAAAGTGTTATAAATTCTTTCTTTTCCCTGGTTGTGCAGGAAGCCAGGGTTTGGCTGGATACAAAGTTATTTGCCTGTTCTTTTGAACTCAGATGCAATAGCAGGGACAATACCTAAGACAGGATCTGATAAAAGGGGTCCTGAATATAGGTCTTGCACACAACACTATTACTTTTTCTACAAACGCCTTAACAAAAGAGATTGTCTGGGAGTACTCATATTTCAGAAGAGTATGAAAGATTCTTCTTTTGGATGATTGGAACATTACTAATGTTTTTGTGTAAAGGTTTTATAATTTAAAGCATGTATAACTCAATAACCCTGTTGAACTGTGATTTTTTTAATAACAGTTGTATCCTAGCAAAGAGTATAATGTGGCTAGATACTTTTGCTAGCTTTTCAATTTTATTGGCAATAGGAATTCGGGTATGTAGAAACTGAAACTAGCCTGCCACTTGTAAAACTCCAGTCATGTTGACGTAGCTGCTGTTTCAGTCAAAGTATGTTAAGAAGGTTTGCTTATCTGTTTTTCTGATTTTGTTAAGCAAACTTATATTACCCTGTGACTGAAGATCAGAAGGAATAGATGAGACAAAGGGAAAGAAAGAAGAAAGAAGAGATTGAATTACAGATACTGAGAGTTCAAGTTGGTATTGCTATAGAGAGTGTAACTATGGGCATAACTTAACATTTCTATTGAATTTTCTAAAATTGCATCTTGCTGCACAGTAGTGGTGAATGGAATCAAATCCAATCGGTGGCTGCTCACAAGTGGTGTTCCCCAGGGCTCAGTATTTGGGCTGGTTCTGTTTAATGTCTATATCGGTGATCCAGGTGAGGTGATTGAGTGCACCCTCAGTAAGTTCGCAGACAACACCACGTTGGGTGGGAGTGTTGATACTATATGAATTATCAATGTATTTCTCAATAAGGCTGATCAGCAGAGGTCATATTGTGTTGGGAATCATTTGTCATAAATTGGACATTTCTGTCTTTCTGTGTTGTCAGTATATTTTTACTTGCTTATTAGCTGGTTACCTGTGTGACATATATTGGTGGTTTCTTTCTAGTTTCTGTTGTGCTGGCAGGTATCTGTATCTGTATCTGTATCTGTATCTGTATCTGTATCTGTATCTGTATCTGTATCATCTGTATCTGTATCTATATCATCTGTATCTGTATCTGTATCTATCTGTACATCTGTATCTGTATCTATCTACCTATCTGTGTCTGCATCTGTATCTGTATCTATCTGTATCTGATACTGCTTCAATTAGTTTAGCTGAAGCTAAAGACTTGAGTGGTTGGGTAAAATGAGCTGCTTTCTCACACTGAAGCTAGGGCCTGCTTGTCAGAGATGAGTATAATTGACAGGACAGCTATTTATATAATCCTGAATAGAGATGCTGAAGCACATGACCCATCTGCAGTTCTGGTACCATAAATATAAAAATACCATATGAAAATTATTTTTGACATACTTCTCCTGAGAACTAAAAGAGCCAAACTTATTGAAGCTTAACTAGACATACAGAAATATTAAGTTAATTTAGAAGGAACACAAATGCCAACAGAAGTCTTATGGAATGACTGAGTACAGGATGTATGGCAGAGAATGAAGATGCTTTGTCAGTAAAGACAAACTGTTCTTCCTTTTGAGTGTTCTGCCAGAAAATTCTCTTGATGTAAAGCTATCACCAGTAAGAAAGCAACCAAAATGGGAGACTGATTGCAGCAGCAGAATAACTCATTTTCTCCAACTCCCAATAAGCTTCCAGAGGGTTAATGACAAAGTGCAGGCTTTGTTTACAAAAGACTCAAGGCTAGACATGCTTGTTGGTATGGAGAAATAACTGGGGTTTTTTGCTGTGAAGAATTAAATTATTTTGTAAGGTGTTTCAAAACTTACTGCTGAATAGAATGAAGCTCTTATCCTTCACGTATAAAGTTTGTTGCTTTTGCGGTATTTCCTCTAAAAGAAGAGCAAGTGTTTCAACTTCTGTCTGGATGCAGTACTGAAATACGTTAAAGACAGTGACCGGGTCTTGACGTGGATGAGGTTAGTGGAAGAGAAGTTTCATAATCATCTAGATAACCTCTATCACAGCAAAAGATTCACAGTCTAATATATCTTACAGTAAAATTTATATCTAATAGATGAAGATTCATTCTATGCATATATTACAACACAGACTAACAGATGAACAACTGCTGATGTATACATTGGTGGATATTCATAAATCCCTTGTATTGTAACTTACATTAAAAGATATTTCTAGGACTGGTGTTAAGGCAAAAATGTACGCCAGACTCTTTCTTGCATTTCCAATACCTGTACAGAAAAACAAAATGAAGAAAATTGAAAAGAATTTGTTATATACATTTCTAAAATAATCTTGCCATAGGTGTCTCCTTTCTCTTTTCGAATTCCTAGTAGTCTTTCCAGGATGAAGTTAAAAACTAACCCCCAAAGACCTTTTCTTTTAGTTGTTTTATCAGAGCTGGTTCCTGTGAAGGTAAACTTACTGAAAATGTTCAAGGAAGAATTCTAAAAAACCCCAAATATACCTTTAATAAATACTATATGTGACCTCAGAGCATTTCTTCATTATGGCCTCATGGTATTTTCAGTACAGGATTCTTGTTCTTCCTGTTAATCCCCACTGTATGCAAATGGATGGTGTAGGACACCTCTGTCTCAAATTGATGTGTTAGAGACATTCTCAGAGAGAAGGTATGGTTAGAAACAAGACCAATAGTTCCAGAATACAACAATCCTGGATTGTTATATCTTCTCAATCTTCTCAATTTGCCGTTACGAGTATTTTCTTAACTTGTTTTTCCAGCTGGCTTAGATTCTTTTCTTTTAGTTCTGTGGAAATCAAATTCGTCTTGACCCTGAATGCATTGATGAGTTCGTGGTCCATTTGTTATTACAAATGGTTATTTTTTAGAGAAAAAACAGTGGCAAGGAGAAACATCACAGAAATGTTATCTTAACTGTGGTAGACCATGGGAAATCCAAGTTTGGGTGAAATGTTAACCTTTTGCTTTCACTGCAAGGTGGGAGCATTTCAATTCCACTGACTTCTTTTAATTTCACATTTCTTTAAAAATCCCCTCTGTGGGTCTCCAAAAACAGCTATGTGGACAACTGTGTGCTGTTTTTCCCAGTATTTCATCAGGCTCATTATTAACATTAGACATATTGAAGGAATAGCCAAAATAAAGGAATCTGCAACAGCTGTGGAGATGCACAGTTTTGTATTTGGCAGGCTAATTTGTGAATTATACTTTTAAACTAACCTCATTAAAATACGCCATTTGGATAAAAACCAACCACATATCTATGTTTTTTCAAAGCTTTTAAGCTTTTTTTATTCCCTTGAATTCCTGAAGTGATGGAAACATGGTGCAAAATATCACAGTCCAATAGATTACAATAGCACCTTGAAGGGCAGAACAGATGTGGTGGAGATATTTAAAAAATTGAAGATTGCAACCATAGTGTTTCCCCCAGTACAAGAGAGTGACTGGGAAGCTGGAGCAAACTCAGGGGGCCACCTAGATGTTTGAAGTGCTGGAAAACATGGTGTGTGAGCACTACTAGTTTGTTCAGCCCATAGGAGAGAAGATCAATAGGCCTGAAATCCTCCACTGCCTAAAGGAGGTCATGGGGAAGGCAGGATCAGACTTTCCCCAAAGGATGTGCAGTGAAGGAACAAGAAGCAGACTCACAAACTTCAGCAAGGGAAATTCCTTCCAGATAAAAGGGAAAAAAAAAAAGTCTGGAGGTCATTGATCCCACCTCTTGTTCATAGCAATATTATCTCAAAGTTAGAGCAGGTGCTGTGTCCAGTCATATTTTGAAAATTTTCAAGTATGGCACCATGACAGTTTATTAAACATTTATGAAAGTAACCTAAATAATTCTAAAGCTTTTGAATTAATTTAGAAAATATACATAAATAGCAGATTGAATGAAACTGGTACAAATTAGGGACCTTTTAAAATTTAACTGTTAATATAACAACGTACTTTTTTAGAGTTAAAACTTTTCTGAGTCACAAAGATATTTAAGTTATCTTTTGAGTTGCTATGGTTTCTAACTTATTGTTTTTGAAGTAACAACTTTTGAAATTTGATGGGAGTATTTTTGCAAAGGCGCAGTATCTTATACCTTGTTTGACAAAGGCTGAGCATGTTTTCTTATAGGCAGTAAGTCTTAAATACTTAGACCTCATCATGAAAAAAAAAACCTAAATGAAGCAAGAAAGAAAAATAATTGGGGTAGGAATTAAGAAATTCTTTAAGTTATGCAAATAAGTGGCACTGTTTAAATGACTCCTGTAATAAAGAGATACATTAATTTTCTTTAGAAATTAATTCATCAAACCTAGGATGTGAATCAAAACAGCAAGCAAGTTATCTAAGTAGAATTAGAAAAGTACTTTCGGAAATTACCGAATTTAAATTCTCATGCCGATAGACTCTGATATTAAGCGAGTCTTTTTAAACTCTTCTGTGAATATTCCCCATACTGCTCACTGGAGTTTAGTCTCTGGATCTATGGGGAACCAAGAGGAGGAGGACAGTGAAACTCTTCCTATTAGTTAGACTGACCCAAGATAGCTGATCTGATCAGCTGCTTCATATTCTTGGATCCTTTGCTAAGCTCTCACATCACAGTGTTTTTGAGTAATATTTCATGCCATGTGCAGTTGGCTCAGAGACCAAGTTCCATTCTGGTGGGCAATGACCCAACCTCTATTATTCATACCTTCATCAGCTTTTGGCTACAGTACATCTGTGTGATAAACCTGGGCATGATGCCTACAGCACTTAGGAAACTCCAATTAATAGAGAAGGCTGGAAAACGTCTCTGCAGGCACAATGGCTGCCATGGGTCCACCAAGCCTCCCCACAGAGTTTTCCCATGGAATTCCAGCTCAAGTTCAAATCCCTTTTCTACTAGCAAAAAAACAGGTTACAACTCTCCAATGAAGATTATGATTAAGAGTTCTGCTCTTTTGCTACGGACAGTGCATTGTAAATGAGGTAAAACTCATATCTCAGAACTTTCCTGTGGTTCAAACTGAGTCCTCAAGTTCCTGTAGGGACAAAAAGACATCGCTAATTTCTCTTTCTCGGCTGCTCTTCCACTATGCCTTCTTTAACATAAACACATAATAGTTTTTGTAATCCTAAAGCTTAAACCCTACCAGAACACTCTTCCTTCGGGAAGGGATGAGAAAAACAGAAATCATGCCAAAGATGCACAGTCCTTTTGCTTACTGCAAGTAAGAGGTCAGGGAGTAAGTGAGGAGAGAAGCCAGAAGGGCCTATGTGGTTGACCACACTGATCACGCATATCTAATAGCAAGTTCAGACTCAAAGATGTGGCTTTCTTTTGAACAGAGGCTGTTAAAAGACATAGTAGCTAAATTAAGTGACGGAAAATATTTTCTGAGTTCGCCAAAAAGTTTCTCTTGTTCCCTACCACTAAAAACAGCTGATAAAATCAGAGAAATATTTTAAGACTTTAATTCGTCAGAGTATTTACCCAGACATCTAAGTCCATTCCTATTTAGTGAAGTATGTGAGCATTTCAGTGTTTTGAATCTACAACTTTTCCATTCATACTTCACATGTGAGAAGTAAGCCTGGATGTTAATACAAGAAGGAAGCAAATTTCAGAATTTTCTGTTGTGGAAGCAGAAGATCTGACACGCTAAAGCAAATGCAAAACTGGACAAAATAAGAATGCTTCACTAGTCCACTGAAGTAAGCAACTGGTTCTCAGAGCAGAACTGAAGAATATTGCAATTTTTATATCTGGGCCTCCTGATAAAGAAGAGCTTATAGCCCCAGGCTGATACAAGCTGCAATTCCTAGATCCACTTCAGGTAGAATAATAAAAAAGAAAATGTTGTTAGGTAAAACTTCCAAAACTCTTGGCTTCTGAATAGAGTTTCTGGAAACCAAACCAAACCAAACCAAACCAAACCAAACCAAACCAAACCAAACCAAATCAAACTAAACAAACAAACAAACAAAAACAAACACACCCCATAAATAACTTTCTAAATGTTTAGGTGCAATCTCTCCTCGTAACTAACCATGGCTTGTCCTAGGGAACTCTGCAGGTCTCCTCTTCAATGTTTTCCTTATTTCATTGTTCTGTACATGATCCAGTGAAAGCAGTCCCTTCTGCATACCACAGCTGACCTACTGTACCACTTCAGTTTGAAAGAAATGAAACAAAAATAGCTACAGAATGTGCTGATGAGAACAGTTATTGAGGAAAGCTGTCATGAGGTTTATAGAACCTTAGTTTGTTGGTGCGTAAGATCAGCTGAGCTAGGAAAGCAGAGAACTGCAGCTGGGAACCAAAGGCAGCTCTCAGATGCAAGTGTTATTGATACTACAGAGGAATGTGTTTGAAGAGGAAAGCAGGATACGCCTTGACAGCACCAAAAATCTGTCTATCGTATTATTTTCCGTAGACCTAAGCATTTTTTGGTCCAACTGGGAAGGCATATAAGGGATTACAACAACTAAAAAGGTAGGTGTATATATCTATACATAGGTATATTTCAGGTTCAGAAGAGTATTATAATGAATTTGTGTCTCTGTACTGCACTAGATTTGTGTGCATTTCTATCATCAACATTTGAATAAGGTCTTGCAGCTCACTAAAATAATTTTGATTTCTCCACCCAAATGTTTTTTTCCATATAACTTTCTAGTTATTGTGTTAACAGGGAACTCCAGACATGGTTAGCAAGGATAATGAACCAGTTATCTGACAAAACAATTCTATTCTACTGTTTCACATGGGTTAAAAGTACACAGTTCAGTTGTAAATTTCACTTTCTAACATGTTAGTGTGAAAATCACGTTGTCAGTGAAAATAAGTCAACTGTGGAAAATTTGTAGATTGCTATTTGGAAGCCTATGCATTGGTATAAATTAAATACATTATACAAACCCTATAAATTTAGGAATTCAATAGTTTGTGCACTAATCAGGGCCACAGACACTTAAATGATACAAGTAATCAATACAGCAAAAGGAAAAAAGCAAGAAGAATAAGGAATTTAACACAGTAACCACAAAGAACTGCTGGGAACTTTCCTAGTTATCCCATGGTATGTTTGAAGTATACTATTGAAACAGTTTAATTTATGCAAAGAAAAAGCAAAAAAAAAGAGAAAAAAACCATTTTATTATGTTCTTCTTAGTCATATATGTAGGAGATTGTGTAGATACCTACACCTCTGTTCCTGAACCCAGACAGACCATCTGTGGTTCATCCAATACTTGGTAGAGGTCAGTGATAATGTGGTCAGTGGCTTTGTTCTCTTATATCGTCAAGTGTATTATATTCCTCTTCTATGTAAAAAAGTGCTGTGAGTACCTCAAGGACGATTTGCATTGATGAATGAAGAGATATACGTAACTACAGATGTAAATTGAGATTGTTAATACAAATGCACACTAAGGTAAAAGCTAACATGTAGACACTGATGTAATTGACATTATACTCTCCAGATCCTTTGCACAGAATGTTTTCTGTGTTTCCTAGAGAAGCTATTTGTCACTCAGTAACAAATTAAGATCCCAGTGGTCAGTCTATTTTTTTTCTTCATTGTTCTTTATTTATAAGTTGATGCATAAATTATAATACACAGGAATTTTCCAAACATGAAGACAGATGAGCTCTTGTTTTGTGCTCTTGAGCATCTAAAATAAAAAGCTATTTGGAAATGCTCTCACTGTACTAAATCCCAGATGACAGCATTAGCTCATTTCTATTGTGATTTCCTTTGTGCTCCTAAGTATAAATTATACAAATAGTATGACTACAAGTAATATAATGATTGTGCACTAGTTCATTGCTGGCAAAAAGAACTGTAGGACTACCTTACTAAGGTTACATCCATACTTTTCCCCTTGGATACTCTCCATTTACAGAAGAACAAGACCCATATTTACCTGTCCTGATAGCCCCCAGGACAGTGTTCAATGACTCTGGGACCTGGCCTCTGGACTGGTAGGCAAGATTTGTTATGAACAGATTTGCTAATATAGTTTGTCTCGTGCTTTAAGAAAACATTTCCCCATGAGATTTTGAAAACACTCTAAAAAGGAGATAATAATAAACTTTCTCTGAAACAAGAGAAAGGTAGCCAGATTAAAGACTACACAGAGGTTTTTTGTGAACCAGGAGCATTTTGCTATCTCTTTTTTGAGTCACACAATGTCACAGAAGGATGAAAATTGGACATGATGCAAAAGGTACAACTTCAGGAAGTGAAAGGCACATCTTTCTGTACAGGAAGTTGAATCACTCCACCGGCACTGTAAGCTTTCATCGCCTCCAGATGCTGTTACAGGTATTACTTGATTTAGCTACAGAAAGCACTTTTGAAAAGCTCATTAGGACTCACAGTCTCATACGCACTATACATCTATACCGTGTACAGTGACCTTTGCATTAAATTATGTGTTACGTGTGAATATTTCTGTATAGAAAACCACTCAAAATTAATGTAACTGAACCACATCCACCTGTGTCTGCAGGATATACTCACACAACAACCCAATGCCCAAAGAAAATCCCAGGCTTTCCAGAACTGTTGTGCCATTCAAGTTCTCAGCTCCAAAGAAGGCAAGAAAGAGAGACCGAAAAAGGCAAGGAAAGTAAGCATAGAGCAGAAGAGATAGAGTAACAATAATACTTGGAGTTTGTGGGCATGCTTATCAAGAGAGAACAAGAGAAAACAGTGAGGCAGACATGTGCACAAACTGTTAAGTGAAAAAAACAATTTAAAATGGAAAAAACAGCACAGAAAACACAGTTGGAGGAAAAATGCTCAATTGAATTGAGGTACAAAACATATGAAGGACAAGAGTGATCAAAAAGTTGAATATATATGTTATTTTTCATTTATAGCTGTATGGGTTCATGGCAACACTCTCCTCTAGACTTTGTCATAAGGTGATAAATTTCATAATTCTGAACACGTTTTTTAGAGTACATTGTTTTGACATGGTAAACCTCAATGAATTTACTTTTTTTTTGAGGGCTAAAAATGATAAAACTAACAATAGAAATGAGGCTATTCTGAGAATCAGAGCTTCCCCATGACAGTAAAAAACCAAACAAACCCAAACAAAATCAAGATTCCTAAAAGGTCTAGATTTTTTTTAAAAAACATTTATCTTTTAAGAAGTTTTATACTAAAAACATGAAAAAGCTGTAGTGTGACAGGAAAAAAAAAATTGCTCCTGAGTTAGAAATAGACTGTTAATTTTTAATTTTAAATTTAAAGAAGGGTGCCAAGGAGGATCATTGTGCATAACTCCATCTGGAACTTTGTCTCATACCATGTACGTGTTTTTTGAAATGTCTGTCATAATATTAGGTGGATTTAAAGACTCTCGGAAACAGTATTATAAGTAAACAATATCCTAATTTATAAATGTCAGTCATCCAAGGTGTTATCTGATTTTTTGACTGGGGAGTTCATTTCTTAAGGATAAGTTGCTATAGGGAGGCAGCACTGTTTATCATATTTTTTTTTTTCCCACTAGTTATAATTGTTGTAATTTCATGCTGGGCAGAGAGTGCAGTGTGTGAATGTGTATAGATGTATAGAGTTAGGGGCAGGCTGGATGGAATGAGGACAGAAAAAATAAAGCCAGCTTGATGCCCTTCCTGCTGAAAAGAGCCTAGTTACTTACCTAGACCGTAGACTATACTCTCTAATTTTACTCAACAGTTCTATTGACGTCAATGGAAATTCCAAATGTAGAATGAAAACAGAATACAGCTTATTGTCATCTTGAAGCATAACAAAATATAAAACAGGCATTTAGAAAATATTTCTAATTACAATCTTTGCAGAACACATCATTCTTGATAAGTTTTCACAAACATGATGGCAGGAGTTACCCAAACTGGTAAAGAGAATTCGATGCAAAATAATATAAATTTCTATTTTTAAGGCTTTAAAAGCATTGGTTGTATATCTCTCCCTCACAAATGGCAGCCAAGAATTGCCAGATGAAAGATGCATGTTATTCCTGCTAATGATGTCAATAGTTTACTTTTCTATGTGCATATATTCATCATTTTGTTTATAAGATGATTTTCCTAAAGAAGAAGTCAAGCTGCCTCATTAAAAACAACCCAAGAAAATAAAACAAATGGGCATAGTAGATATTAAATAGTTATTAAAAAGATGTTATCATTCATTAATCATTTTAAGTGGATTTATCTGATTGCTGTGCCAGTTAGTATGTGTATGCCTGGAACTCTCATTACATAAAAACCTGGAATGGGAGAGATAAATCATTTATATATGTCTATTCCCAGCCAAACATATTCCAAACCCCAGAAAGGAGGCAGATTTTGATCTTATTGTGACCCTGACTGTGAATGCACATAAACTGATTTCTTGGAAGTTCTTTTCAACTGTCTTTTTGGTATGTAGAAGAGCAGTGCTTGATGAAGAAAGTAGAAAATACTGAGCTGCAACTTTTGACTCATTTCTTTTGCTGTAACTGTGTTTTACTGTTCAGTGGCCATCAGAAATTTTGTAAACTCCCAATAATTTTTCTGCGAAGACCTAGAGAATACAGCCATGTCCTGACTTCCAAGTGGGCTGGACATTCAGTCAAATGAAATGGCTTTAGGATGTGCGAATTCATAGCTAATGATCTAGGTTGGAATACGGAATAGGAAAGGACTTTGTAGATCAAGTTCATTGTTTTGCAACTGTAAGAGGCCATGATATTAATAGATTTCAAGTGGCATTACCACAGTCCCGCACGAGGAGAGACTTTGGTGGACCTGCCCAGAACCTCATGAAGAATGGATCCTGTTTACTCTAAAAGGAAAAGAAAAATATAAAAATATCCTGTTTTCTGCCACAGCAGACTGAGGGAGAATTACTTCTTGAATGCCAATCTGAAACTGGGTACATCATAAGCAAGACTGATTGATCTGGCAACAGGAAGATTTCTAACCATCAGTAGATAAGTCCTTACTAAGCAAAACTCAGTGAGACTATTGACAATTTTTTTTTTTTTTTGCTAAGTTTATACTGGTTTGGATGACAGTGGACCTGAGTATAAACAGATTTGATGGTGCTGGCCCTGTTTACCAGCTCTGTTCTGCATGCAGCAAATGCTGTAGTAGAGTTAAAGTAGCTTGTCACTGCATTTACTCAACATGTAGGCACTCAAAGCATTTTCAAAAGCATTTTCAAAGTATTTACAATGAAAATATTGGCTTGCAGGTTTGGGCCCCAAATGAATTTGTTTCCTTTGTAAAAATGGTATACTCCATGATCCCAGAAACCTGGGATTCATGGTGAGTTTTTAAAAAACATTACCCGGTTATGATGATTATCCCTGACTGCACGATGTGCAGAGCAACCTGTTGTATTCGACCCTGCTTTGAGCAGAGGGTAGGCTAGATGAGCTCCAGAGGTCCATTCCAACCTCAACACCTCTCTGTTCCTGTAATTCAACCATTATGATTGTGACAAATTATAATTATATATATTGAATACTTATTACTAAGGAGGCGCATGCAAACATTTAGTGCTCATGGATGTATAGATCTGGGCGTGTGCAAGTACAGATTTGTTGTGCATGGAACCCTGAAGAGATACCAGTTGCCATCATCTTCTGCTAGGTTATCATGGCACAGGCATCCCTAGAAAAGTAAAACAGGGATATTGCCGGAAAACGGTGGGTTATCAAAAGGCCTAACAGGGCTGGCAAAACATACTTGGCGGTGGGAACTTCAAGGCTGTGGGAACCTCTGGTTTCTGGCGTTGTGGGAGGAACCTTCCCCTGGACACCAAAGGAGACTGAGTGCCATGCTGCTGACACAGTGTCCCTGTGTGAGGAAGTAGGCCACCTCACTCATCCACACCAGGCATGATTCCATCCTTCCTCTTCAATATGTGATGGTGATGGAAACGATGACACAATACATAAATGCCAGGAGAATTTTTGTCCACATCCAAATGAAAATTAACTTAATCTAACTGCTTCCTGGCTGTGTCTCATTAAAAGTAATTCAGAAATGTTTAGCAATGTCAAAATTTAATTACTATTTTGTGGGAAAGAAAATTGCACGGTTTTCAGGGAAAGTCAGCCTTTGGATGGTGTGCTAATAAGGACTGAGCCATCTTTGGCATTTGCTGTGGAAAGAGAAATGCATTACAGAATGGAAAATAAAGCCTATGCTAAGCATGTGCAAAAGCACAGTATTAAGTAGGCAGATATGCTGGAAAAGATAATTATACTGAACTCATGTTTCTAGCCACAGGGTGAACTTTCTCCAAAACACTGAAATTGCTGCAAGATCCTGAAGCCTGAGCATTCCTTTGTTGTTTAGTAAATCACTGTGAAGTCTGTTGCGTAATGTGCTCTTCATCCTTTTCTAGTGATTTGTCTTCACAGGGAATAACTTCCTCATCATTCCAGCTGAGTTCAAATAGTAGCTGCAACCTGAAATATAAAAAAGTATAAAACATCTGACCTTTGAAAAATTAATAAACTTCTCACATCAACATATAAGGATGTTGTGTGTGTCTAACCCAGGGCACCACAATTTAATAGGCATGTAAGAGTTTCGACCTGACATATTTTGATAATTTATATCAGAGTTTTTCATCCCTGATGCCTAGTTAGCTTCAAAATGTTCACTCCTCACTTTTCCTCAAATGACTGTTTTGCCTTCAAAGTATCCGCTGTTGAAGAAAGAGTTCATGGATCAGGAGCACTTGGGGAGTCCTGCGGCTGGATTCAGCTAAGTCATTTTGCCTTCTTGAACTGTTTGCCAGCTAATAGATTACCTTTCTGTTTTATTTTTCTTTTAATGTGAGAAGGGAATTCTGCCAATAGATTTACTGGAGGGGGGCATGAATCTCGAAGAAAACAGTCAGAATTAGTCACTGACCTGAGGACCTAAATTTAAATAAAAGGTAAAAAAATGCTCTCTGGAAGAACTTGGGAGAGTAATGGGCGTGTGCATTGCATCTGCATTCCAAGAAGAGTACATGATTTTAAAATCTAGAAGCCATCTGATCTAAGAATCCTCTAATGAGATCTGATAATCTTGAAAATAATTTGTGAAATCCTCTACTGTGGAATATTTGAGTGTTTTTGTCATTAATTAGAACAAACTCAAGCTCTAACATTAATACCCATTAACCTCTTTTTCCAGGGTTCGTCCTCTTTTTAAATCTTTCACTTTTCTGCAGTTCCTAATCACTGGGCAACTGAGCAATGAAATGATCATTTGAAAATACAGTTCACTATATATCAGGCTCATTTATGGTAACTGCTCATACAGGGACAATGATGCTTTGGAGATCATAAAATCTACATTCAGATCTCAGCCTTGAGAACCAGATTCCCAGAAGACATTTCAGTGCTACTCTCATTCCATCAGTGGTTTGTTCTGTTCCATTTCTACTGATACTTAAAGTTAGATGGTCACAACATTATATCATCTCCTTGGAGTACATTAAATCAATAGTAAAATACAGTCCATATGATTGGTCAGAAATGAATTTTAATTAACTTTATGTATTATTCTATAATTGATTCAGGGTGGTATTTTACTGCTGCAGCTTGCATACAAAAAAAAGTGAAAAAGCAGATGTACTGAAGTTAGTAGAAACATCGGGAAAATATCACTTTCAACTCAAGGATTAAATAAGTGAACAGTTTCATGTTAAAGAACTCCCTTTACTGGTTGTGTGAGCTCATTATCTAGGCCAGTTAAATAGTGTTACAGGCCAATATGTCTTGTAATGTTAATTATGTTTCATTATGAAAGTACTTTTCAGAAGTGCTATCGATAATCAGTGCACTGTAGGCACTATGTTGTGTACAAAGGCCTTTGCTTTAAATTATGTGTTGCACGTAAATGTTTCTGTGTAGAAAAACACACAAAAGCAACATTACTCAACCACGTCCACCTGTGTCTGCAGGGTACACTCATACAACAGCTGGTGCCAATGCCCAAACACACCCCCAGGCTTTCCAGAACTGTTGTGCCATTTCACTTCTCAGCTACAAAGACAAACTGGGGTTTCTGTCTTTGCCAAACAATATTATGCAGTCAACACTATTTTTATTTATGACAGAAGAGTGAAGAACCAAATCTACTCTAAATAGAAAGTGAATTAATGGATTCAGAATTTCAGGGTATTTCCCATATGGGGCTTACATGGCTTTTCCTACTGTGATTTTATTTGGTAAAAATCGCTGTTACAGACCTGAGAATTATAAATTAAATTTGCCAGATGTGTGTAGGAATCACATAATGTATAATTATGATAAACACCATAAAACCTTCTTTGATAATAGCTAACTGCCATTGGAACATTTTCAATTTTGTTTGTGTGTGTGTGTATGAAACACACCTTTCAGATTTTTTTTTAGCTCCCTGATCCTGATTTCATAGAATGTCATCCAGCTTACAATATCATAAACACAATTTTTCATGTTCTCCTTCAAAAAGTGAGCACTGTACAGTGCTCCTCTAAATGTGCTAAACTTCTCCAGCTAAAAATGGTTTGAAATAAATCCTTTACAAACACTTAAATGAAAGGAAAAGAGCTAATTAGGCCTCAATCCAAATTATTCTAACAATCATGCAGACGTCTGTTGTCTCACTGAGATTTGCATCCAGTCTTTGGGACTACCAAGAGCAAGAAACTGAAGCAAACTTTACCTCCCAGCAGTATTTCATTAATGTCTCCCCCCAACTTGTTAAAATTAAAAATGTGCTTACTATTTTGCTGGATCAGACTCTCAGACCATGAGACTTTTCTGTTAAGAATTGACATTTTATCGGCACTTTGAAATACCACAGTGTTTTCTGGCATTGAATAAACCTTAAAAACATCAATAACAATGAAACCTTGTGGAACAAAAGATAACACTTAGATAACTTGATTTAAAACTGCATGACAAATAAAACCATTATATCTGTCATAGGTTTAATTTAATATTATTTTTCCCCAGCATTATGATAATCTGGTAGAGTGGCATTGTTGTTTTTAAGAATTATGTATACATGTATTACAAAAAAAGAAGATGATAAGGTCCTTTCAGTTTTGGTGAGACAAATTTGAAGGTTCAGATGTTGTGAGGTTTGTTAACACAAACTGCTGAGCATGGCATATCTGTTTTCTATGATTAGTGAGCTGTCTGTCCAGAGATGATACAGGAGCATCTTCGCCTCCTATGACACTGGTCAGTTATTTCCTTTGGTTTTAATCAAGCTTATTGAATCCAAGCAAACTTTGGACAGCCTAAAGGATACTACTACTTTGGGTTATACACTGGGAAATATAAAAATTAAAGCATGCTGGTGTAGTATATGTAGAACATGCAAAACCGCAACCATAATGGCATATGGATAAATACACACCCAAGTCTTCATGCAATGTTACTTGCAGTGGGTAACATTTCTAGCTCATGTTTTGACTCTCATTTTACTGAACTGTTATTTGATATTCGGGTACAGGTTTTAATGCAGTTATGTAAACACTTTTACTTTGATACTGTGGAAGGTTGAATCACAAGTACCAATGATTTAGCAAAAGTCATGTAACGATGTAGGCAGCATGAGGTTGTTTGTTCAAATGTTCCACAAGTCCAGCTGCTCATCTCTTGTGCCAGTGATCAGTATAGCCACCTTCACCTTTATCTCTCTGAAATAGCTGAAAACATTACAGTGTCTGCCTGAAGTTCCCCCTCTTAATCCCAATTTCCCCCCTTTTCATATGGTGTCTAAGCAAGGAGAGTATGAAACTTGAAGTTCTCTTGCAAGATCCCATACATTTTGAAGAATTATGATTTTTTTAAAACTGATGGCATCATATATTAAAACACCACACACATTATTCAAATCGCAGCATAAAAATAATTTCAAAAGTAAACTTCAAGGTCAACAAACTAGCATTTCAGGAATCCTGTCTTAGTCATAACAATGACATAAAAAAAAAGCAAGAGGGCAGCCATGACAAAGGGAGTATGAGTCAGTGGTTCCTAAGTTAATCAAAGATAAACAAATACGAGAATTAAAGCAACCAGATGCACAATTTTATTTTCCATATTAGAAAAGTATTACAGTTTTATAGTTCCTACAGAGATATTCAAATGCTAGTAATAATATTGTTAAAAAGCAAAACACTGAGAAAGGGAAATTTTAGTGGTACTATACATTAAATTTTCTTTTTTCTTACCTTAGTCAGTTTGACAGCTCTTGTTCTCAGTACTGGAATCTGAAACTCTATGGTATATTTTACTTTTCATTGTCAAACAGAGACCAAATAGCGTATGAATAAAGTTTAAATCTAGATGAACTACAGCATAATGGACCACATGTGGTACACTGTTGGGCTTTGTCCTCTAATGTGCTACTGATTTTGTATCCAGTTTCTATTGATTCTTATTGCCTAAATTTCATTCTTCAACAAGTCAAATACTGATCGACAACTCTCTCACTTGTGGTCCAAACAGGTAACTGAGGCCTCTGAGTCAGCTCAAAATCTGAAAAAAAGCAAAACAGAAATAACAAAAAATGTGTCTAAGCCTGCCTTAATTGTTGTTTTTCAATACACAAGGGTAGAAGAAGGAGAGATAGGAAAAAAAAGGAGGGAACTATACTCTGTTTTAGACTGGGAACACAGAAGTTTTGCTTTTCAGGCTTGGCTTTGGCATGACTTCCTAGTAGTATTGAACAAATCCTTGGCTTTTTTTGCTCATATTAGTACTTCTCTTGTCTGTCTCCATGGGATGCTGTTTTGTTAAGTGCTTTGAATTGGAAAAGGTCTTCAGAGTAGCTAGATATGAAAGTGTAATACTCGGTCTAAAGTGCAGAATAATTCCAAACAACTGATTCCCTTTTAAAAAAGTAATGTTAAACAGGACGTTAAAAATACACTAATGAAGTAAGTTTTACATTTGACATCTGTTACGAATGGATTTGGACAGTTTTTCCCTGTTAGTAGAATAGGTGTCAGTTAGAAGAAAGCTTTTTAGTTACTGTGTGGTGAATTTAAAGTCAGAATTGCCTAATTTGCTGGAAGCAGAAAACCCCGTTAATATATTTAGCAGAAAATCAGAAATCTGTTAACGATTTGGGGGCATGGCTTTAAATAAACCTCTGTGAGATCATGAGAAGAAATCTTTTCACTAATTTTGTGAGATTATACCTTGTTTAAGAATGATATGGAACACTAAAATCTCTTGAAAACATCTACACAGCACCTGGATCAGCTGTATTACAGAAAATATTTTGGTTAGTACTTGTTACACAAAATGTACCTTATCCAGGAAATGAAAAACTAGATTGTGTGATATATCTTTTTTTTCCTTTTTTTTTTCTGGCATAAGTTCTGCACAAAGTCTGATTCATCTTGAGCATAGCAACTTGCAAACATACAGGCCTTTCACCCGGGTAGGTATGAGAATGTTTTTAGAAGCTTAATATTCTAAAAAAAAGGAGAATATTCTTTAGAATAGTGGAAAATCCAACATTGCTACTTCGAGCAGTTCTGGCAAGCAAGATGATGTTGTTGTCAAAGCAGCACCAATGCTTTTATAAGCAACACCCCAGAATTATCACTGGCTAAGATAAATGTTATGTTGTTTATTTGTGCCCTCATGAATTACTCAGTTCAATTCAGAAATAAGCAACATTCACTATCACATGGTCAGAAGGAACTTATTTCTACCTAGTCTGGTTTGTTGAAACTTTGCTCCATCTTTAGGCTGTAGAATGTGGATGTGCTTTTCCTTGGCTCTCTTTGTCAATCCAGCCAGCTCCCTAGTCCTTAAATCCTCATAAAACTTTTACTTACGTCCTAGAAATGTTCTGTACAAGAGAATCCCGTAGCAAAGTCCCTGCAATCCACTGCCAAGATTCCACAAGGAGTTAAGAGCTGACTGTGAGGGCTTGTCTGCTTCCAGAGCCAGGAGAAAAATCTTTGCCACAGGAAATAAGATAATGCGTCAACAACTTAATTTATCTTCCGATAGAAGCACCTTGCCTTGGGGAGGTACACTGAATGCCAGATACTGTCACATCAAAATCTGAAGCAATTTCATTATTGGTCTTTCAAATGAGGAATAATTATTTATTCAACTTATTATTCAGAGTTTTATTAGAGGAGTCCCTAGTAAGGACTTACAGAAAATAAGGAGCTGAGACCGTTAGTTGATTGCAACCACATGTATCAAGGGCAAAAACGCAGCAAAAATCCAGAGAAAAAGTCTGTCAGGACCCTGAGGGTGACAGAAGGCATCTGCTGGGGCTGCCCTTCACCCTTGCCCATGACCCAGGACCCTGTTTCAGCCCAGTCCGGAACTGTCAAGCCCTCTCACAGTGACATTGCAGCAATATTAGCTTCCATCTCCTTCCCTATAGGTAGGTGGTCTCCTGGATGGACCCCCTCCCCTCACAATGTATGCTGCAGCTTGTCTCCAGCCCCGCCTCTGGCCTCAGCTCCATTTGCTCCTGATGGGACCACCTGGATAGAACCTGGACCTGGTTCATTGCTTCGTATGTCTGGCATGGCTGTAGATAGACGTGGTCAAAGATTAAACCAAGACTACAAACAACAGTCATCTTTTCTCAAAATCATTATTGCACTGGCTATATTTCAGGACTGTTCTTGTGCTTATATGCTAAGTGGGAGCTTGGAAAGCATTTTCTGAAGCCGTAAGGTGATGAAAAATCAGCCAAGGTAAGTCACAGTAAAAAACTCCGTAGGTAATAATAACTTAAACTGCTGTTTGGTGCAAACAAGGAAGGCGTCTTTCAGAGGTTGAAGGAGAAATTTAACGAAAGCTGGTTGAAAGTTGAATTAATCTACCTATTAGATAGTCTTTTGACTCAGATCAATGGAGTTGATAACCAAACTGACAAATCCGTGGTTTAGACTATTTCTGTGTATAACAGCACAGGTAGAAACTGGTAATACAGAGGAGTAAATAAAAAAAAAAAAAAAGAATTGGAACAGACCAAGGGAGAGAAGTGGGGACAACAGGGTAATAGATGGATTTAGTGTTACAAATTAAAAACTAATTTGAAGAAAACTAAGAAATCGTAAACAATTTGAATGAAAGGTATCTTGAGGGAGATGAGTGGGATAGAAATAACAAGGTAAACAACAAAAAGCAAAAGTAGTCCTAAAGAAAGTAAGAAATTAGTAGGAAGATCACACATAAAGGCAATAAGACAACAGTTTGATTATTATGTGTGGCACACCCCAGGCTTTGATTGAAACGGAGAATGTAGGTGTTGATTCAAAACTCAATAAAGTCAATGGAAATATTCCTTTTGAGTAATAAACAGCTTTGGGACATGACCTCAGCTATTGGGGTGTATCCAGATGTCAAATAAATGTCTTATTAGAAAAAAAGGTCCAAGAAATACAGCAAATGGAAGAAAACTACAACCTTCTTTAATTACAGATTATGGAGACTTGAGCAGTACTGCCGTTATATGACGTACCACTGGCAAAACCCTTATGCACCTCTGTGTAAGATGTTCTGGTTAGAGATCAGATAGCATATTTTCAACCAGAAATGTTGTTTCCATTTAAATGTGGAAAAGGACAATTAGTGCCATAGAAGAGATCATCAATATTATATGATATGAAAACCAAGACCAGTGTGAATACGAATTCGTATATTCCTATATAATTAGATGTATAGAGAAGCAGGTTTTCAGGGGATAGATTTTATTTCTTCCAATCCAAAAAGTTACTCTTTAAAATAAATATAAAATTGTTTCTCCATTATAATCCATGTGGATATTTGAAGTTTGTTAAATTCTTCATTTTTCTACTCTTATTTGCTATCTAATGGTATCTTTGATTTAACATTGCTCTTTCCAAATGCAAATGATTCCTGAGTTCTCTTATTTTTCCTGTCAAAAGGATTATAAAGCTATAGGTTTGTTAGGAAAAGTAGCTCCTAATGCATGTAAAAATTACTTTATTGGTTATCTTCTAGTTCTTATGGCCACTTTTAAGGCTTTAGGTTACAAGCAAATAGCCCCTAATGAATATTTTGATGCAAGTATATAATTCATCTCTCATATTTCAAGTGGTCACAGTTTTATCGCAAGTCTCAAACTATTTGTTCTTTGTAGGAGTCTCTACTGCTGAGAAAAGTCACTGCATGGAAAAACAGCTTCTACTCGCAAAATGTTCCTACCTCTCATGAATGAGGAAGATACCTTGAGCAAATGAGCTGACATCTTGTTCTCTCAGAAACAAAAAGTTAAATAATGCCCCAATTTATTTTTTGAGAAGTTTGAGCGCACGTTTTAACACAGCTGATGACAAGATTCTGAGTTTTCTGCCTGAATGATTTCAGTTCTGCAGACGAGAATATTAGAAAATTAACAGTGAATATTTTTCTTCACTTCAATTCTCTGAACTCATCTTCAATAGAAGATAAGTAAAGTACAGTGAAGCGAAGATTATCCTGAGCTTACAGATAAGGGGTGAGGTAATATTTGAGGGTTATTTGTCACAGATTAAATGTAGGTCAGACTGCCCAGAACTTCTGGCTCTAGTGCTTTAAGCACAAGACCTTATTTAAACTTCAAGTATTTTAGTAGGAATGCTGAGAGGACTTTAGAGAAAAAAAGGATATGTCAAATTCCAAAGTCTACCTCCATGCTCTGGAGAAGCACTCCTGTAGATGATGTTGCTGACCCTCTTAGGTATATAAACACACTTACCTTGTTGGACTAGAGCCCTGCAAAGATAAAAGTACTGAAGCAAATAACTATGCTTACACATTGATGTCCCCACATAAGTGTTCTCACAGTTAAATCAGAATACAAGCACAAACCAATCATAGTGCAGGTACACAAAGAGAAGGGAATCAAAAATGAAAATCTTGGACTGAAGCACAGCCTGTGTTTTCTGAACAGTTTGTGACTGCCCTCTAACTCTTCATGCCTACACTCCTTCAGTGAAGAGGACACTATTAGATATCCCTTGCTGGTTGTGGCTTGGGATGGTAAAGTTGCTTTGCAATATAATCTTTCATTTTAAAGCAGAGTCAATTAGATTTCAAAACTTATGATTGTATGCCATAATTGCAAGAACACTTTTTAAACCTTTTTTCTTTAAGATATTATCATATTATGTCAAAGACAGTTCATTTTTTGATGCAATATTCTTTATTGCTTTAGTGTTATCAAAGCGAAATTTGACTTAAAATCAAGGCTTCCCTATTAAATTATCTAATGGATTTAACTAGAAGTGACAGTATCAGAGCTATGATCTGCTTAGGAATTCTTAGGTGTTCCTGCTCCAGCGGGGGGATTGGACTTGGAGATCTTTTGAGGTCCCTTCCGATCCCTAACATTCTGTGATTCTGTGAAATTCAGAGAGTCAGCTTTTTATATTTTGCACTTTTCACCTTGTGGATTCAGAAAGTATCTCTTAGGAAGTCTTTTTCAATGCCACAGACTCATACTATGGGAAATCTTGTTTTCTAAACATCACCTGATAATATTGCTAAATAAGGTCTTGTGCATATATATATATATGTATGAAAATAAGCTTCTTTCATTAGTATATTTTGGTTGGTTGTTGGAACAATTTCTGGCAAGCATCAGTGGAGCTTGCTGACTGCACTGATCCCTTTAACCAGAATTCATTCTTGAGGCAGAGTTGCTTCCTGACAACCATTGTCCATGTGTTGTTTGCGACCAACTATGTTCCATGACTGATTTATTCATATAAACAGAATAGATTGCATTAATATCTGTCAGGAGCCACAACGCTAGGAACTTAGAAACAGAAGAAAACATTGAACTATGTTCTTCAGAACCTGAAGTCTTCTCACAGTAGGGGTGATTGTCCTAGAGCAATGAGATACAAGGCCACATACCAGCTTATGTCTGGATTTTGTATCAATAACTTAATCTTCATTGAAAAAAGTGACATCATGTACCACTAGACAGACTGGTCTGCATTACTATTACATGTATTGTGGTAACTATGTACCTTTATGGAAATTGTATGTGTACAACCTTTTTGGAGTCTACAAGTCTAAGAAGGCTTTTTTCTAAAAAAAGAAAGTAGTATCTTTCATTAACGATATAATATTAGCTGGAAAATGCACTATTCTTTTGCTTTGTATGCTTCTGGCCTCTTCATGCTTTTGCCCTTGAGATCTTTTTTTCTGCCAGGGTCTCAAATACCACTTTCAACAGCTCCTTGCCATCAGTATGAATGCTGCCAGTTTTCCTTTACTCTGGTGTCACGTGGAATGATTCATTTAGGATTTTTCTTAAAGTCTTACAAGCTGCTCGCTTCTAAGGAAGAATAGCTGTAGCAAGAGATTTGTCCTTATTCTTTTTATTGTTTGTGAGCTTTTGTGCTCACATGCTTTATCTTGTTCTCTGCCCTGATAGCACTTGCAATGACCATCCTGCTGGGAAACCCAGGTAGCTCATTGTCTCCCCTACCACAATACTAACTGGACAACTTCTCATTCCTTAATTTTTCTTTTCTAGTAACTGTGCTTTCAAACTGAAAGCTGCAGCTGGTAGTATCCTTGTGCAGTAGCATGTGAGGAGATATGCTGAGGGTAATTCTCTTTTTTCTTCAGTTTTTCTTCAGTCCAATAACACTGTTCCCAGACTCTTAAGAAGTTCAAGGTTTCACAGATGTTCCCAGTAACTTGCATCACAGCAGGCAGCAGCATTTTGCTCTTGAGCGTTGATGTAGCCATTCTTTCCCTCTAACTTGTGACAATGGAGAATTAAACTGTTTTCATCTTTTAAATCTGGCAACAATTCAAGAAAAAAATGTAGAAAGGTACCCACGGGAAACAAACAAACAAACAAACAAACAAAACTTGAAATGTAAAACCACCATGAATTCTGAGACAGAGAAAAGCCTAAAAATACATCGTGTTCCCTATTTTAGAGTGATACTAGAATATATTCTATTAACTGTTTAGTTTTATTCAGACCCCTGACTTTTGAAGAGCACTTTAGCAATAAAAATTATGGAGACAATTTGCTAGCACATTCCTTACTTAGAACAAGTGCTTCCAAGCAACTGTTAAGCAATTCATCCCTGGAAAGGTAGGCAGATAGGCTGAACTCAGACACCATAATTCAGTCCCATTCTCTAATTTATGAGATGTCTAGTCATCTTCTATGTTGGCTCAGGTATCCTAGAGCATCTGTGGCTCCTGCATTTATTCAGCAGTTGTGTTAGAGCTTCTGAATCAATGGACTTGCTCACTACATTATACTTACCTTGTTCTACCAATAAGCCTTTTCCAGGCAGGTGTGTATTTCCCCTACAGGTAGGTTTAATTTGAAGCACAAACCATTATGTGCCAACCTTCTCAAGGGGTTGGAAGGTGTGCAAGAACTGAAAAGCTGTCTGGCCACCGAAGTAAGAAAGCTATTTGACTTCCTGTAAGGGAGAAGAATCTGTACAGTGGATCAAAATAAAAGAAATGTATGGTGGTAGATTTTAGTGGTGTATGAGCATAGAGAGTAGCAACGGGTGATGGGAAAGTCTGGAGGAGGTTAGAGTGTAGGGTATCAGACTGGGTGATGGGCAGGAATGCAGGGAGCTGTGAGAACTGTATGTGGCACGATTGATGAGGAATAGACTGCTGGGATATAAAGTGACCAAAATGGGTACCCTATTGTGCTCAACCCAAAATATGCTTGGTCTCCTAAACATGCTGTTTAACTGAGCTGTGCTGGACAATGAGAAAAGGGAGCAGGTGGTCTCATATGGAGGGAGGGAAGGCAGGTTCAGTGCAGGCTATGGGCTCTGCCACTGAGGTGCATCTGACACCCCTGTGAAGCCACAGTCTGTGGTGTCTTAGGAGCTGACCACCTTCAGCCCTGCACACATCATGTTTCCACTGAAAATCGGAATGTTATGACACAGCCTTTCATCACACACACTCAACTCACAGCCTCCCTTTTCCAACTCCCATACTTAACCCACAGCTGTCACTCATTCTGCACATAATCCCATTTGCCAGGCCAACAACCCAGCCCACAGCTCTCCATCCCCTTGGTACATATCTCTCCTGAATCTCTTCCTCCTTTGCTCACCCCATCAGTCCTACTTCAGCCTCTGCAGGATGGGTAAGCTGGGAACACCACTCCTGTAGTATCATGTGCACTCAGAGTTTCTGATTACATAATTCTGAGGAATGAATAGTAGATTTAGTGTTGGGTTATGGCTGGTCTGTCGGTGTTCATCAAACACCATGAAATACCAGCTATATAGAAGACACTTAGCAACTGCTACCCAGTAAATCAGGCTGAATTTCATCCTCAGAGTCTGCATGAATTGTTAATATTTGGAACTATTTTAAAATCTAGAGGAAGAAACTCTCCCAGAAAAATCTCAGACCAAAAAAAGATTAATTTTCTGTGCATTTCTTATATGCTGTGAGAAACTGGTTTGTGGGTCAGCCCTCATTAAAAAACGAGTTGCTACATTTTGTTGTCTTCCCTAGAGAGAGACATATAACATCATTCTTTCTATGTTTAGTTACATTTCAGATTTACATTATGGCTTGCTAATGCAGTTTCTGGTCTTCCAGATTATTGTCTTTGACCCTTCATTCCCACATAACTTCATGGAGACTGAACACTGAATTGCTTATGTTGCCTGTGACGTACTCATTAGCCTTTTCAAAGCATTTGTCCCAGTGTCTGTGCATTCTGTATTTGTGAATCAAACATAGGTCACTGCACTCAGTGTTCAGCTACTGTGAACTATATTCAGAGGAGCTATGTTGAAATAAACCAGTTGATGATTTGTGTTATCATGTGGAAAGGGAAGCCAGAGACAGGCCAAATAACTTCATGATTGCTTTTCATCTGTAAATATCAGTATGATACAACTTGGTCAAGGCATGCTAACACGCAAAAGGTTTAAAATTTACAACAAATCTTGGTTGCTTGACTGCAGATATTGGTTAGAACTTGGTGGGGCATAAAGTTCATAATAAAGCATCCTGAAGATCCATATGACTGTAAAGATTGTATTAAAATGTGAAAACATAAAAAAGTGAAAAAAATGAACACTAGCTACAATATTTTCACACATTACAAATGAGTTTATTACAAAAATGGAGAATTAGCTGGCTCAAGCATTTAGAATAACTACTGTTAGCTTCTAGACAAGTGGTATTTCTTTAAATGTCAAGTTGGGCTGTGCTGAATTATTTCAGATTATAGAATGTTAGAGCATTTAACTTCATATAACATGGCTAATAAACAAAGTTCATATTTCATAAGAAATGTAATATTAAGAAACAATTTTTTAGGAAAAGAGCAAATTTCATCCTACCAGTGACGAAGGAAAATACATGGACAAGGCACAGTAAAAACTATGCGCAGGCAAAATGAAACACGAGCTCTTTCCTGCAGGAAGTCAATTTACTGGACTGTCATCTCTAAGGGCTGCCAAAATACCTGTGTAGGGACCTGTAGAGGACAGGTTAATGCTAATCATGAGATCCTAGGGTAGCTTGGGTTATTAGGACTTTGGTGTGATCAGGAGTTCATCCACAGGCTGTGTAGGCAGGTGATAATTTCAAGAGGCACCCAAATGAGAAATAACAAAACCTACAGCTGAATTATATGCTGATATTTCAGAGACTTGCCTCAGGCAAAGCCATTGCTGTGTTTGGCTCAGACCGAGCTGCACAGCGTATGGTTCAAATATGGTACAGAGGTGATGCAACCTAAATATGTTTCAGCACATGGTCATTGTTAGACAAGCACTATTGGTACTCTTAGAACTAGGGAAATGTTTTGTACTTTTAATATTTGAGGTAGAACAGTTCCTGAGAGATAGAACTAAGCATAACAACTGGAGCCTGCATTTTTTTGGAATAAGTCTGCTATTCCACAGAACAAGAAACACTGACCCTTATATCATGGACCAAATAAAACTGAAGGAGAGGATTTCTGAAAGTTCTGAATCTCAGTGTGTGAATTGAGACTAATCGAGACTATAATAAGAGTTTCCCCCTTTTCAAAAAGAAAGATAAGGATTTATCTTCTAACAGTTTTCTTCTCTACCTGTAGGTCTCCTGGCTTGTTAACTGACACAGTATAGTGTATTTTCACATGCAACATGGAAGTACATCTATGATTGGAGTATTTAATACTAGTAGAATATAATATATAGTTTGAAAGAGCAACAGTATTGAACCGAACTCTTTTTCTTCTGGAAGACTGTTGCTGAATGAAAATGTTTCATGATGTCAATATGCAGAACACTGAGGCACCGTATCAGTCAGAAAACAATATCCTTATACTGTGATAGGTGACATAATACCAGGCCCTAGAGGGAAATGTGTTGGGAGAAACTATGGTTCATATTGTTTTGAAAAAGATGCTGATAGCATTAGGGTGCTGACCTTCGAAATGTGAATGCAAAGGCAAACTTTATGGGTATAGATAAAGCTTACTGTTATGCATACAGAAAAATGGCTTATTCCAGTGTCAGATTTCTTGACATATTACATGTGTTCCAGTGGGGGATAGGGAGTGGAAAGCAAACCACACAGAAATTATATTTATATGTGGAATAAAGAACTCTATATATTGTTGATTATATCAGTTATTTCACATCATTTTTAAAAAGAGACTGAGTTAACTAATGGAATCTTATAAGGAGATTAACATAATATTCATTTGCTAGATCTATAAATTGAGACAAAGCATCATTAAATAACTCATCACAGGCTGCATCAGAAATGACTTGTGGACTGATTTAAAACAGTGTTAATGGAATCTACATCTACACATTTTATCAAATTAAAATGTCAACAGGTAAAAAGGTGAATAATGCTTGATCTAATGTAATGTGTCTAGTGTTTCACATTTCTGGATATTTACAGTAATATTTCCAAGCAAACTTAAGTTACTTCTTTAGGAAAGACCCAAAATAATACTATGGTGGCTGTCCTGCAGCTTTTCCTCCAAAAAGTCCAGAAAAAGGTGATGTGGACAATCCTTTCTCAATCATCCATGCAGCTGAATCTCTAAATGTAATTTTCTGCTCACCAAAATTTAAGCTATACTGAAAGATAAAATCAATATTTTTTCAACCAATATCAGGAAGAGAGAAAATAATTGATGATAAAAATTAGCTGTCTTCACTGATATTACATCGGAAACTCATTTGATTTAGAAGTTGCTTAGGTCTGTATTTCTTCTGAGCAGTTGCTACCTGCTAATAAAAGTTATTGCACGCAAGCAGACCTCACTTGTTAATTCTGGGGCTAGTGCTATGCAACTCTAAGGTCCAATTCATGGAGGTTTGAGGCAGCGCTCTTGGAACCTCTGCAGGTTAGAAAAATGATGCCCACAGCTCCTATTAAGCCTTTGCGAGCAATTTTAAAAGTAGATTGTAACTAGGATGCCATCATTTTTGCTCTCCGAGTTGGGGAAAAAAAATGTGTTCTAACAGGTCATGTTGTTTTCTTTGCATTTCTACTGGTAAAGTGGCCAGATTACTTCCCTGTTACTCCAGAAGTGGATAAACTGCAATTTAGCTTCTTCCTTACTTTACAATTTTTTTCCTAATATCTAGCCTGAAACATCTCTTTCGAATGTTAAGCACATTAGATTCTTACTGTACCAATGGCTGACACGAGGCGATGTAATGGCCTTTCTCTGGTCAAAACTTTTCAGGGCACCACTTTTGGACTCTCAGTCTTTTAATACTAATAATTTCACTTTTTATTCTTTCTGAATAAGTAATATTTACTGTAACTCTCTGTATTTCTGCTGCTCTCCTCTGTGTTTTGTTGCTTGATTGCGGTATGCTGCTCACAGACTTGGTTTCATGTCCTTTGCAGAGAACTCCAGCAAAGGTCCTGCAGATGTTTGGTATAACGGAGTCACCCTTCGCACGTCCTGCAGGCTCCATTCATCTTTTTCAGATACAGATAATGATGATTGTTTTCCTCCAAGACAGCTTGGCACTGTGAGTCATTATCCACTTTGCAATCTGTAATAATCCATCTGCCCTTCCTTGGCCATGTGGGGTGTATCCAGGTTTTTCATCTACTTGTCTTGGTCCTGGTTTAAAGTCATTCTCAAAACCCAGCAAGTAATTTTGCAGCATTCTTAGATTTGTTGGTGAAGAAGTATAGCTGTAACAAGGCTGAAGGAAACCTTCACTTGGGGAGCAGTACAGGCAGTATTATTAGCAGTTAAGGCAGTGTAAGGTTGTAGGCTCTCTCTTGAGTTGTTGAAATTCACTAGTGATTAAAATCAGTATAAATAAAGAGTGTGCTTTAGTATTTATTAGCTGACCAGTTTATTGCTCAAATCCATGTTAGATGCTGATTGAACTATTAAAGAACAGCCCTTGAATGTTTTGTAAATACTGTGTTAATTTGTCTGGGACTGTCTGTTTATCACTGCTAAAGGAAATAAACCTTTTAAAGACAAAATATTGAAATTCAGAATGTATTAAAATTTAGACGCAGAAAAAGCCTAACAGCAATTACAAGAAAGCTTCTCTCCATGTTTGGTTTCAGTTATTACAAAGTGGTGTGGGCTGAATTCTAAGAGTTGCAGAACCTTTTGTGTGTTTTTCAGGTAAAGATTAGATGTTTTGCGATTAGTGATATCCTCTTTCACTCTTTACAATAAATTGCTGCCCTGTTCTTCTTGGAAGGCATGGTTTGCTGCTAGGAGGCAAGGTTGCCAAGCACGGTTACTTAAAAAAGGATTATTTCTCCCTCTGTGAAGATTAATTTGGTTTCCTCAAGCCTAGGCTGCTTGGAGAAAAAAAGAAACAATTCTTCATCAATAGCCATAATGTCTCCTAAGCATATGGAAAAATGTGGTTCTGGCCAGATCTTAAACAGAAATTGCTGAATTTAAGTAGCAAGTAGGCTGGAAAAAGAAAGAAACTGGGTGCGGTGTCACTGAAATATTTTTCCGGTATGATGGTTCTGCGGCAATCAGTCCTAGTAATACACCACCACACTGGGAAGCTGATTATGAACTAAAATTTCTCCAGTGTGTGGTCAAACATCTTTCTAGCTTGGAAGACAGTCTTTGAGTAGTTTGTTTCTTAGCTCCCCAAACAGTTCCCTGCTGCGGAATGGCTGTCCCTCATCTCCCCTGGCCAGCCATGTTCTGTAAAAAAGCCCATGGAGCTTTTTAACCATTTTGTTTATATTGCTTACAGAAAAATGTGTTTACTTGCAAGAAAGCAAATTTGTAGGAGAAAATCCCAGCTGTGCATGCTGACATATGCTCATGTTTCCAAGTAAAACATGAAGTGGTGGGATATTTATTCATCATAGAACATAACGAATAATTGAACTTGTCTGAGGTAAGTGAAAGACCTTTTTTCCATAGGAAACAATGACTATAGGAAGTGTTTAGTTATATCATTAAAAATAAGTTCATATTGCTTTTTCTCAGCTGCAGGTCCTAGAGCAAAATAAAATGTTTTCCAGATAGTGAGATGAAGATCCAATGTCAGTCATCTTCAACTGCTTTTTTTTTTTTTTTTTAATGGGAACTTACTCCAGTTTCCCATTATTTGCCAAATTTCTGTCGTTTGTATTTCTCTGTTGCCAAGAACAAAATAATAGATAACTTCAAAAATCCATGAAAGAGTGATGCATTCTTTTCTGATGATTATTTCCTTTTAGAAAAATATATTCCTTAGTTACAAGGAGGATGGAATTTCCAGGAGAATGAAATGTTTTGGTTTATAGGTAACATTTTTTGTTTGAAACATGATTATTACAGATATATGTGCAAGTTTGGTGCCACATAGGCACAGACCTATTTCTCTGAAATTCAACTGAATTGTTACTTTTGACATCTGTGTTAGCAGGTCTGTTTCTGCCACAGGCAAAGATATTAGTGCTGCCAAGTACTTGTCTCTTATTTCCTTCATTAAACCCTGCAATATTGTTTTTGCTGTTATCCTTGAAAACCTAAACTGAAAGGGATTGAAATTGTCCTGGCTTGAATATTAAAGAAACAGGAAAGCAAAAAGGAAGATGCATATCCAGGAGCTGTGGGAGATTTGAACTAACTTGTCAAAGAGGCTGAGACTGTGATCCAGAAGAAAAGACAGAGACAGAGATTGGGGGATTGAACTGGGAAACACAATGGGTTTGGTGGCTGGCAGATCTGGCAAAATGATGAAGACCTGAAGACAGATACTGGAAAAATGTAATTCAACAAGGATGCAGGGGGAGACATAGGTCAGAGGGATGTGGACACTGAAACAAGTTTGGAAAGAAAATGGGCACCAAGAAACATAAAGCAAGATGGAAAAAAGATTTGAAGAGGTGCTGTGGGAATGGTAGGGCAATCAGACGTGGCTTGGGATATAAAATGGAGCCAAGGAGACACAATATGGAAAGAGTGAGAAAAAGAAAATGGAAATGGGAGGGAGTGGGTAGGAAGGGGGTGTAAATGGGGCTAAGATTGAAATAAGGTAAGGTGCTGATGAGGAATTCATGGATTTACTGAGTGAAGACATGCGAAGTAATTACTGGATCTCTGTCACAACTCTGCTTCCACATCTACTTCTGCTCTCATAAAAGAGAATTTCTCAGAATATTATCTCTTTGGTCTATGACCTTGGGTATTCATGGCTCGCAGCAAACTCCAGTTACAGTGTTTCCATTTTTTTTCTCAATTCCTTCCTTCTCCAGGGAAATTTCCCCATTTAGTTACTGTTAGGCCATTCCATACTATCCACTCATCTACGGAAACCCAGTGTTGCACTCTCTCTGGGTTGTTGTTGAGATGAATTTAAAGTCTAATTCTGTGGTCTCTTATCAGTTCCTGTCCATTCACTGTCCTCCTGACCACTTGTTCCCAGTTTTCCTGCCAGGTTATTTGTAACTTAAATCTTTTTGCTGTGCAGCTGCACGGACAATTGTACCTGCACAACGCGGTAGTAGTGGGTAAGGAGGACCATATAGTGGCCGATGACAGTGGCAGGCAGAAAGGCTTCAATTAGCACTGCTATTTATACATTCTCACCCCAGCAAAAGTCCCATGGCATGCCAATATACATATATTGAAGCAGGTAAAGTCTTCCTAAAAACACTACAGAACATATTCCCATTGTTTTCAGAGTGAGTGGGTAGAATGCTTTCCCTCATGGGGAGCATGGGCTTGCAGATCAACCAATCTGCAGATTTTGTTCTGGTGCTCTGCTATCAGTAAATAGCTTTAAAAGTAGTTGTCCAAATGTTTCATCCATCTACTACTTCGGACACACAGAATTATAGCCTATTAGTGTTGGTATTGATTCTCTTAATATACGTGGTGAACGGGTCTAATGAGTCTGCCCATCTTTGATGATGAGCACTCACATGTTGATACAATGCCAAAGGATGCATCTTCTTTTCACATACATCTATGCACACAGAGAAGGTAGCTTGTTTATGAAGATCATGAACAAATTGCATGTGTTTTTCCACTGCTGCGGAACAGCTGATGACTTTGGTTCTTCTAATTTAATCTGAAATTGTGAAGGTTGGAATTATTTTCCTTGAACTAATGGGTAACTAATCAATTCCTTCAGCTGACAGCAATTATGTTTCACTTAGGCACACTACTTGGTTACAAGAAACTTGAACTGAGCTGAACTCTTGTTCTTTTAAATATGACAACTAGTCACTGAAAGGGAATATTTGTTTTTATCTTTATGTTGCGTTATTTATTTGAGTAGACTTTTAAAAGTATCTCAAAATAAAATATAAAATCTAAATTTGGATTCCTGTGTCCCCTAAGCATATGGTATTAGTGAAAAAAAAAATCTAAACAAATTCAGAATGCCTAAAAAAGAACGTTGTCCATGGAATGAAGTGATCGTTTTCCTCTATTTAGTATTTGTAAGGGTGCATCTGGAGTACCGCTTTTGTTTTAAGGCTTCCCAGTTTGAAAAAAAAAAATGGTGAAAATGGTTAGGAGTCTGGACTACACAATGTATGAATAATTGGACTTGCTTTGACTGGACCAGGCTGCTCAGAGAGACTGTGGTATTCCCATCCACAAGAACATTCGTATTTTGACTGGATATTGTCCTGCCTAATCTGGTCTATCTGTGAAACTATCTCTGTTTTGGAGAGGGGGTTGACCTTCTGGGGATCCCTTCCAACCTTAATTATTCCACCGTGATATAATGAAACAATGCTATTAAGCGTATTTACATCAGCAGTTGTATCCTATAAATCAGCCTTACTCTCTCACATTTATTGCTTACAAAAAATCTTTTATTTGCCTGTATTTCTTTAACAGACATCCTATTGTCATTTACACGAACTGAGGTGCACAGTGTTCTTGACTGCACAGTTAACATGTTGCTTCCTGAAGCCTCCTCTTCATAGTCTTGACTTTACAGACATTTTAAAGACAGAACAGACTATCTGATTATAAGATCTCACTTCTACACTCTTGTATCTACTTATTTCATGTACTATCCTGCATACTGAAGGTAATAACATAAGCTTGGATAAAGTATATATTTTAGAAAGTATTCTGTTTTCATTTTAAGTCTTCAAGAGGTAGAAAATCCATCAGTCCTGTCTTTCAGGTGGTGTCATGATTAGTCATCTTTTCTAATAAGAATGTGAATATAATTTTTAAATTGAGGTTTTTGGCTTGTGTTGTGTACAAATGGCAGGGTCTCTGTGGCAGTAGGCTACGGGGTGCCTTATGTGGGAAGTGGTTTAAGCTGCCCTCATCCAGTCACAACCAGCTCTGAGATCCATGCAGGTGCCCCGTCATGCCTCAAGACTGCACACAGGTGGAGAAGTGTATTGAATCACGGCTCAGACACATTTAAGAAAGAGCAGCAGCCTCCAGGGAAGGAAATATATGAAGAAAATACGTTTAAAGACATATGGGGAGATGCTTTTGGGAGGACACATGGAGGAGATACTTTGGAGATGCATGGAGAGACAAGCTGACAAGGAGACAGGTAGCTGGAGGTGTGACTGTCGGAGGAGGTGATCCATGCCAAAGGGAAACACACCAGAGGGACTGTGGCCTGTGAAGGAACGCACGTTGTAGCAGGGACACTGGGATGTATAAGAAGTGGAGGAAACCCATTAGGAAACATGGACCAGCAGAAAGAAGCCTTTGTGCACGTGATCCAAGCCTACTGTGTTGCTAGTTGCTGCACCAAAGGGACTGGGACTGAGTGCAACCCACAGCCAAAATGAGGGGAGCTGAGAACTGGGATGGGGAGGACAAACATTTGGCTTAAGATGAGCCTGGGAATGAGGTGGAAAGGGGTTTACTTACGTGTTTGTTTAGCTGTTTATATTTTCTTTTTTCTCAAAACACAAATCAGTGATGCACGTTTGTGTTAACTGGCAAAAGAGTAAGTAAAAATTCCCCAAGCTCAGACTCTGTGTCTGTGGTTACCTTCAAGCAGTTGGTCCTTGCTGCTCCTTTCTGTCTGAAACAAATAATTATTTTGTATGATACATATCCTTTCTAGGAAAGGATCCCTAAATTGTAATCAAGCTGACTTAAGCACTTTTTGGTGAATCTATATATATATTAAATTATTGATGTCTCCATCACTAAGTCAGCCCTTGAAATGATTAACCGGCAGTTCCCTACAACTTCTTCAGTATTCAGCCTCCTTTTAAACAGATGGACAGGACATTGCAATACTTGTCTATGTTGCTATGCAAAAAGATAAAATAAACTTTCCCTGTACTGACTATTCCTCTATTTATCTAACCCACCTTAAATAGCTCTTGCTGAAATATCTAACCAAGAGCTTATGTTGAGCTCCCCATTCACAGGTAGAACTCCGCTGTCCTCCATAAGTAGATGGGCTCTACATTAATTCTCCTGAAACTTTGCAATTTTCTGCAATTGGCACAGCTTCTGAGATGTTCCAAACCACTCACTATGACTGACCTATTCTCATTTAGAAACGGAGAAACCTCTCCCCTCCTCTCTATTCCCCTCCTTGCTGCCTTCTTCCCATGGTTAGCAGTTTCCTTATGGCTATCAGTTTCCTTAAAGAATCAATGATGATGGGAAAAGTGGATAGTGAGAAGGTCAAACATAGTCCTAACTTTGCAAAAAAGGAGCACTAAGGAATTACACATTGGTTAGTCTAATTTGGCCTCAGAAACAATGACTCAAGAAATTATAAGACTATCTCCACGTAAGATAACGCAACCAGAATGTAAACAGCCAGCAGACAAGGCAAAAACTAGCCAGCATAGATTTGTCAAGAATAGGTCATATGGAATAAATCTAATTTTCTTTTATGACTAAATCTATTTTTTCCTTTGACAAGATAAGTGGCTAAATGGATAATGGGAAGGTACAAGCACAATGTGATATATTCTGAGCTTAATAAGGCTTTTCATGCTTTTCTGCATGATGTTCTCTTAACCTAAGGAAAGATGATGCAGTTATAGTAACTGCAAGGTGAGTACAGATTTGGTTGAAAAATTTGTCACAGAGAGAGAGCAGTTATCATTTGGAATCCAAAAAACATGAAGACATATTTACAGAACAATAACATGGAAGAAGAAAATAAATTTCAAGTATTATAACGAAATATGAATGTATTACTTTTTTAACAATACCATTGCAAATTTTTATCTTTACTGGAAGAGTAGAAATATGGCACAGGAAAAAGTAATGCTTAAGACTAGATGTCACTTTAGTTTTCTCTTATTCATTAGATTTTATCGAAGTATTTGCAGGACTTGTCTCTAGCATATGGGAGCATCTGCAAATGAAAGAGGGGAAATCTCGATGTAGGAAACTACTCACAAAATATCAGTGAAGAAATAATGTATGTGGAAGATGCATCTTTGAGGCTTTTACCCTTTGGGTGAGTTAAGTTAAATCAAGAACCCCAAGAAAATTGTTCTTATGTTGCACTTACTAGTGGTCATTATCCAGATAATAATTTCTAATACACTAAACCCAGCATAATTTCTAGTACACTAAACCCAGCATTTCTTGATTTATGGGGATTCTGGTACACTTGCCACAAGAAGGGAAGAAAAGATTATTGTTCTTCCCTAGAAAAAGAAGGGAGATATACTTACTGTGGTAAGCAAAAGCGTTCAGTCTTGACGGGAGGGCTAGACATCTGCACTTAATTAGAGGAGAAAACCTTTGTAAGAATTGTTTAGGGCGGTGAAGCGAACCTTCTTTCCAAACAAATATTGCAACAGGATCTGTTCATACCCTGACCCTTCGTTGGCAGGGCCGCAAATGAAGGCCTACAAAGAGCCCATTTTGTGGTCACAGTGTTTTCATATATTGCCTTATGAGTTAAAGGACCATAAAGACATGGGTCCCAGGAGAGGATCTGAAATGAAATCCTCTTTGCTGCCTATTGCTATATATTGCTTTGTAATATCATGCCCTTAAAATTTGAAGCTGACATGGCAAAAATTCTCCCGCCAACAAAAAAGCAAAAAAACCCAACACACCACCCCCCTCCCAAGCCCCCAAACCAACAAAACTAAGCAACCAACCAAACAAGAAAAACCCCACAAATCCAAAACCCAACAAACAACCAAAAATGGTGGAAGTAGGCTACCTGGTCATCTTTAAAAGCATTTCTTAAAGGTGATGTCTTCACATGTGTTTAGTTTCACAGAATTTGAGGTGTTTAGCAGTTAAACATTCAGAAGTAGTTAGTGGTCTAGGATCATGCTGTGACCATCTTGACTGCTGACCATGTCATATTTCTGCTGTGAATGGGAACCATATTGAGTCAGTACATGAATTGGAGGGCCCCACTGAAAATCCTAGAGGTTGAGAAAACTAAGGGATAAAATTATGGAGCAAAGGCTGTCTAAAATTAATAGTAGTATGTCTCAACCAGCATGTACATTCTTGTCACATAGATTTGATTTCTTTCAACTCCCCTTTGATCCTTGCAATCTTGTACTGCGTTGTTTTGCAGTGGCATGCTGGCAAAGAATGTTCTATGATGGTTCATCTGTTTCCAATTCATGGCCAGACATGAGTGGTTGGGTGGCTAAGAATTTCCAGTTTGGTTAGGAGTTTCTTCCTTTTTTCTGCCCTGCTAACTCAGGTTTGTTGTTGTGGTTGTTTTTATTTTGTTCAGGCAGAGAATGGAAATTTTATTTATTCACATATTAGCTGACAGCTAGCTGCTTCAGAATTGGATGTTTTACTCTTCTACCCCACACCCAGTGGTAATTTCACCCAATTTAGATTATGAGTTACAGATATTACCAAAACAATTACTTTCACAGAACTGTATGTCTTTCACTGCATATATCTATATTTGTTTATATGGTACAGTAATACACAGGAGTTCAATATTTATTCTCAATGAAGCAGCTGCCCTGATATAGCAAGTGTTGCTATAGGCTTTATAAATGTTGACACAGGGAAGAAGTTGAGAAAGTGTCACAAGGTAAATGGAGATTAATTCTATTTTATAGTCTCCTTTCCACTATCTGCTCATGTCCACTGCTAGAGAGCAGTCAGGAAACTAGATGGTCCCTGAACAAACCAGCATGGATACTCTTGCATGATTTTCTCTACACTTGTAATATCTTTCTGAGATGAGCTGTGTGATGCAGACAGAAACACATATACACACACAATTCTAAATTTCGTGTCACCAATGTGGGAGAAGCATTTCTCTGTCTAAAAACATTTTATTTCATCCATATTCTTAATAGAGACATCAGGATACTCTGAAATGGTGATCATTCCTTCCACATGTCTCTTGTTCCACAACTGTTACAAGAACCTCTTCGTTTTCTTCTGTCACTGACTATGTCTTTGAATCCTTGGTGTTAAAGACTATTGAGAAAAGGGGAAGAGAAGTAGAGAAAAGAATATTTCTGTTGGAGGACCTACAACAATCATCTAGTCCAACTGCCTGACGAGTTCAGAGCTCACCAAAAGTTAAAGCATGTTGTTAAAGGCATTGTCCAAATGCTTCTTAAACACTGACGGGTATGGGGCATCGACGTAATATCAAGTCTGAACCTCCTCAATGCAGCTTCAAACCATTCTGACGTCTTCTATCACTGTACCCCAGGGAGAAGAGCTCAGCACCTCCCTCTCCACTTCCCCTCCTCAGAAGCTATAGAGAACAATGAGGTTACCCCTCAGCCTCTCTTCCTCTCTCTGTGGATTGCCCTTCAGGTTTTAATATTTCCTTCTATTTTACTTCCTTGTCTCATTTCTGTGTCAATAGGTCCCAGAGATAAATTTTTATCCCAACATATGATCACTTCATTTGCAGATTTCAGTGGATAATGTGTGATAAATCAGTGTATTTGGTGGTAATTACCCTATTACTCACTGTGTTTTGCTAGCAGTTGTTCTATACAGTGTGATGCTCCTGGGATTATGGGGTAAAGCTTTTGTGGTCTGCAGTGCCAGCCCCGCTTTGCTTGTGCTCCAGCTATGCTCCTGCCATGAACAGCAACATATGAAATTTTAAACTTGCCTGCAGCCCCTTACATGGTCTATTTCAAAATGATAACTGTAGATTGCCAATATAGTTGTATTCAAACCTTAGAGAGGAAAAAAATAAAGTAAACCACTGCTACATTTTATGGCTGTAATTGTTTAGATACATTAAGCGTGTCCATGAGCGTGCAGACACTGCAGCAAGAATTCTCAGTCACAATTCAGCTCACGGAAGTTCAGTCCCAGGAGAAGGAAAACAAAACCGTGGAAAGAAAAAAAAATTCAGAAACTGCAGATTTAGACCACAACTAATGTCCATGGTCAGACCAGCATGTCCATGTGCAGGAGTTGCAGCATACCAAAGCATAACTGTTCCATCTGTTTTTGAAAAAAACCCTTTTAGAATACAGATTGTCAAGCCAGATATAGTTCAGACAGTGGCTTTCCTGGGAGAGGATGGGAAATTCATAGGAATTAATTAGAATAATATTTCTCTTTGGGGCAGACATCATACTTGATCCCTGGAAGCAAATTAAATTCTTAATTGAAGGAGATATGAATTGAAAATCACTGAAACATAGAACATCCTGTATGAAAGGAACTGTGAAGTTTTCTCCAGCCCATGTATGCAGGGCTAGAATTAAAACTACCAAGTGTTTCTGTGCTACATCTGGTTTATAACCCAGAGAGGCTCAGATGCTGTAAAATAAGGGCAACAGGGCTGACAAAGGCAACGACCTGGACTTGGCTTATTCCATATATTAGGAGCTATGTCAGCCACCAATGAGGACCTTGCTAAATCTATGGTTATTAAAAAGAACAATAAATATATTGCTGAACTCCTGGGAGTGGTACTCAAAAAGGGTCTCTTTTACAGTTTTCCAGCCCAACCACATCACAGAGCTCCTGTTAATGTCTAAGGAAATCCTGTTTTCACAACCTCTGTGAGATGTCATCCTGGGTGCTGTTTATTGTCAGTGCATGTTAATGAGCCTTCTCTTCCAGTGCATTTTAGAAAGGCACATTTTCCCCTCTGTGTTTTGTTTTCAGGAAGAGCAAAGTGTTGTATTTTGTATGATATCTGGGAAAAACAGTTGAAGAAAAAATAATTATTACCCTAAGAAAACAAAGCGAAACAAACATACAAGTTAAAGTACAGAGCATCTGCCCTTTTTTAGATCTTGGTAACAGAGTCAGCAGAGACTTTTCCTTAGAGGCCAGCACGGGGCAGTGTTATCCAAGCAAACTCAGACCCTGTCTACTGGCAGATAACATCAGCACCAGCGTCTGTGAGGTTTTGACATAAACACCTGAACAGACTTGGAACCTCTTGTAAGCAAGTGGCTTGGACAAATACAGCTACATTAAACAAAAACAAAAAAAAAATCCAGCAACAGTATTAAGCATGTTGCTTTGTGTTATGTATTTTAAGAAGCAAACAGTGTGTTGGAACAGCGAGGCACAGGTGTCCTCAACTGTGGTAATGATGATGATGATAATGATGATGACAATGATGATCAGTTACATTGTGTCCAGTAGCTGAGGAAACAGTAAAGCTAGTCCTGGTCAAGCTCACACTAGAAAGCAGAGACATGCAGGCAGATAGAAGCACCAAAAGAGTCGAAAGACATGATACTCTTGAACAAGATGAGCTGCGGACTCAGTAGTTTAAAAAGCCAGATTTTACCAGTTTAGCTTCTATACATCTTTATGAATGAGAGACTTGGGGAAAAATTATAGGATTTTTAAAGGTATCAAAAGAAGTGTGTAAGTACAGCTTACAAAATCTATACTTTACCAGCATGCTCAACACCTGTTGCTTCTATTCATTGTTAGGGATCTGCCTAAATATAATCGAATTCAACCCCTGAATTCAGAAAAAAAAAAAAAAAAAAAATTATTTAATTATTAAGAGATGGCAGTTGGTAGATGGTAGATGGTCTGGGTTTAACCCACTACTGCTTCTGTATTCATGTGTCTACCTTCCACAAAAACACATTTTCATGAACAGTAGCCACATAAATCCTGCTTTAGAGCTCTATGGACATTCAGGTGCTTATTTTACACGCTTGCCAGGGTACCTGCATGGCAATCAGGATCACAGCAACACTGCTGGAAAATGCTTTCACTAAGCCCATTTGTGCCTTTTTATGTGACAGCTAGACAAAAACTCATCTGTAGCACACAGACGACCACTCAAACACAGACTATTTTAGGAAGGAGTGTGGAACCCGAAGAGAAACCTTTCAGCAGCTCCTTGAAGGTGCTAAAATCCACAGCCACAAAGTGGCAGGCAGGTGGAGTAAAAGTTACCACTTCATAGTCACTGCTGATCACCAGGACAGAGGGGAAGAGGAAGCCTCCTCTGTTGGTGATGAGAAGCAGCTCCTGCAAACCTGTTAGGAGACAATGCTAGAGCAGAGGTGATCCCCCCCCGGAATTGTAGAGCCTCACATGTGAATAATAATAAACACTTGAAAAATAGGGTTCCTCTGTGGCTTTTTTCGAGTTCTGTCTGTAAAGAGATATTTGGCTAACGATGACAAAAATCTAGGCCTTAGAAGCCCAAGATAAAAACAGATTTTCTTCTCTTGCATGTTACTTTTTTTCCTCCTGGAGCAACTTGTTCTGAAGCATGGACAACATATACGCTTCCATAGTACATACTGATCTTTCCTTTTAAAAGCTTAAGTGTTATATCCCTGAAGTACAGATTTATTATGTGTTTATTTATTAAACACTGTAATTTTTTTCCTTTCTTGCTGAAATATCCTTTGAATATATTTCGAGAGTTTTTTTTGTTGCTCAATGAAATGTGCCACTTGTGGCAGCATGCTTTTAAAAATAGAAATATTTAGCTTGTGCATAAAAGGGTTTCCTCATTAGAGAATAAATGTTGAAATATTTGTTACAAATGTTACAAAATATTGTTCAATGTATGTCTCTGAATTATTTTGGTAGTTCTGTGTGGAACTAAATGTTGCAGATGCAGAACTGTCTGATACAACAGTAGTAACACATATTAGTGTCTGCAGGCTCTTCCTCAGCATTTGTACATCCTATTGTTTGCACTGGAAATCTTCAAGATGATAACAATTTTAAAAGTAAGATGAAATAGATTAGATTAGGTAAAACTACTATGTTCTGAGTAAAGTCAAAAGTGTGAAAGAATGTCCATTCTTTAGCTGCATGTATTAAAATAAGATTAAAAATCATGATACAATCCTGTGTTATTTAATTGGTTTACTATTAACATTAAAAATTGTTTTAAAGTTAGGAAAAAAACATAAACAGATTTCTCTCTCACAAAAGGAAGAAAGCTAGATGGTGTTTAGGACTCCTTCTTCTATAATTTTTGTTCTTTTTGTTCTCTTTTATGACTTTGTGCTTTCCAATGGATTCCAGTGCTGATGATGAGTTCAGTTAATGTGTTACGTGTTTCTTCTTGCTCCTAAGAGGTCCAGATAAAATGAGGTTTCTTTTGTAGAAACTGAACGCTAAATGCACACTGTCAATTATGTCAGTGCGTTTAATTCGTCGCCCACAAAGAACTTAGTGTTTGCCCAAAAGGTCTGATAGTAGACTTAGGACACTCTTAATTTGTGGAGTGCTGACAAATTGACAAGTTGGTAAAACAACGACATTGTTAAAAAAAAAGAAGGCACCTAAGCCAGTTTTTCTGCAAATAAACTGTGGATAATATTGCTGGGTCTGCTTTATATTCTTAAAAATTAAACAGGAATGAAAAGTCAGGAAAAATAATTATTAAAAAGGATACCAAAACATGTTTATCATGCATTTCCTGTATAAAAATAATTAACGAGATGGGTCTATGATTCAATGTATAATTTTAAAAGACATTTGCAAATAGAACTGGAAACCAAATACTTTTTAATAATAGCCAGATTTCTGTGGCAGAATATCCCCGAGATGGAGTTACGTGACTATGGGAACAAGTACACTGTGGTGAAATAAAACTCAATTTAAATATTGTGAGAAGAAATAAAAAATGAGATTTGAGAATAGGAAAAAAGACTTCAGTGTTAACAGTGCGTTTTCTGTAATGTGATACAGAACACAGAAAAACAGATACTTTCTATGTTCTATCCCCAAATTAAATGGTAATCCTAAAAAAGCTGTGAAAAGGTACTTGTAGCTCTTGATATAATTAATTTTTGAAGATATTAATCACATTAATTTTTTTAAATAACATTAATTCACTTTGTGATTCCCCTCCTATCCTCCCTCCCCCAAACCAATGTTGCGGTGCTGTGAAAACAAGAAATAATTACATGTCCATATTAAAGGTCTTTAAAAATGCTTGAAACACAATTCTTCACAAAAATTAAAAGGAGGCAAGCTTCTAAAAAAGAAGTTCCTATCTTAAAAGTGAGGACTTGTCAAAGGAACACAGGTCAGAGCATCAAAGAGATACAGCAAAACCCATTCTGTCCTGACGCCCCTGAGGAACCAGCCCCTGGCAAATTTGCACTTGTGGTTTGAACACAACAGAGGTTATGGAATGCAAAGAAGCACAGTACTGTCAGCTTCCAGCAAAAAGTCCAAACTAACTGTGCCAGACACTGAAAAAAAGAAAAAAAAAAAAAAGAAAGAGAGAGATTTCACATTGTCAAGGAGGAAAATTTGTAGCTTAGTCTCTCAGGTTGGATAGCTTGTGCCATGTCTGTGGTACGTATTTTCAGCTCAGACTGAATTGCTTTTGCAGAGTTGCCCTGGACAATCCATTTGTTTAAAAGTATGAAGTCTTAAGTGTTCTTTAGAAGAATGAACAGACAGTGCAGTTTGGAGGAATGTTATTTAAAAATGCTCTTGGCTGGGCCTCCTGCCTCAGTCTTTAGCCACAGTGAGTTGTATCTGAGTGTTGCACTCAAGCTATGCTAAAAACCCTCTGGCGAAGAGGCAGCTGCCTGACTTAGGAAGAAATCCTGGGTAGAACTGGACTTGTGATCATGACTTCTTTAGTCTTTCCCTTGGAGAGGAGTGGTTTGCTACAGCTCTTTACCAAACCCTGTGGCTGACCCCGGGATTCACAGACCTCCTGCTGCCTTCCCCATTCTCCTTACCCTGTGGCCCTGGCAGGAGCTACATGTTTTGCCATCCTTTTCATTACTCTCAAGAGGTCCATGTCTCACAAGAACCGTCTCAAGTCAGCACAGGGTTCTGGAAGGGCCCAACACTGTGGCCACATTGGCCTTATCTACCCATTGCCTAAACAGGGCAGAAACCAGGCCTGAGCACAGTCCCATGCTTGTTTATACTGTTTCATTGTTTGATCGCTCTTTGAAAATGGAGAAAAGGTTCTTTAAAATTTTTCAAGTAGAATGTATTAGGAGTGATAATTCACAAATAGTAAATTACATAAAATAGTAAATAAAAATTAAAGGAACCTGAGTACATGCCAGACACATAATTGAACGATTGATCTAATTAGTTGTACAAAGCTGGTTTTTAAATTGTTTTTCCACATTTCAAGATCAGAAAACAACAGCAAGCAATGCTAATCACAAAACTGATGGTACCACTAGTTCAAAACGAATCTTATCAGAACTCTTATGAATAAATATTTACCAAAATAATCAGGACAACTGTTACACAGAAAAAAAATTAGTATCTCAAAAAAATAAATATCTCAAAAAAAGTATCTCAAATCAGTTTTTAGAACCTTTGTCAAAACAATGAATGCTAGTGAATCTGACTTCTGAAGAATTCTTCTTTTTGACATGGCAAACTATGTCATCTTCTGAGCGAAAGTGTAACTTAAATTTTGAATAGCTTAGCTAGTAATCAATATTGCAGGAGGAAGGGATCTTCCCAGTCTCCCTGGGTCCCTAGGACAGGTGTCTCCTTGAAGTATTTCTGGACCCTGGCTCCGTATCATCTCCCTTCCCAGGCTCTGCTTGTGTTGATGACTTCCCCTTGCTCAGTCCCCTCCCCTGCCAGCTCACTTCTGCATTTCGTAATGTAATGTTGACTGTTTTCTGTCCTGTCCATTGGGTTGGGCAGATCATTACCTTTCTCTCCACTGTCTTACATAATTAAAGATTGTTTCTCTTAATTACATTAAGCAACCTCAACTAATTCACTCTCTTTTTGAACATGTTAATTTCTAGGTTGCTGATCGTTGGTAATTTGTAAGGTCTGTTTCCTGGATTTTCCACAGTCTGCCCAAATTCTTCTTAAAGCAAAATGCCTTAAGCACAACAAAAGATCAAGAGCTGAAGTATATAGGACAACAACCAAGCTCAATTTTGAAATTACACTTCTGGATTCCTTCTGGGATATGTGATTCTCTGGGCTTTCCTATAGGTGCCGTTTCCCTGTCAAGTACATCTCTCAAGATGCATCACCATCTCTTTGTCTTCGTGTAATGAAACTGCTGCATCTTAAAAGCTTCAAAAAAGAAAGGGGATATAGGATAGAGGAATTATAACTCCCAAGACATATGGAACTGAAATATTTCCATTTTGGCTGCACCATTTTTTTAGACCAGATTAATGCTTTTACAGCTTTGTCACAGTTTAGTTTTTTTTTTTTTCTTAACTTTAAGGTCACATCGTAACCTTTTATTATCAGCATACATTGTCTTTCACAAGAAGTTCACACCCCCCATACTTGAACTCTTTGGAAAATATACTTCTATGATATCCTAGCACTGTGCCCTTAAAATCCCTATCCCACATAAAAATCCCTGCCTTTGAGAGACAGAAAATTTTAGTTTGAGTTTAAATGAGTGCTAATACGCCTCATACCTTCCAAATGAAGCTGGACACATTTATATGTAGCGTAAACAGAAGATTGCAGCTGCTTCTAAAATCTGTGTGGATAAACTGTGTGGAATACTGAAATACACCCAAACACCAAAACATTTACAAGCAATAATTTTTGGTCACCTATTTCTATGGAAGCAGTTGTTAAGACTGCTAGATGCTCACATGGCTCTGGCTGTTGCAATGCGCAGAGGATTTGACTTTGAGGTCTTGGGTGTATGTGCCGTAGTATGAAAGCCAACACACAGCCACAGACTTGCCAGTCTTATACTTTAAAAATGGTGAGTCATGACCTCAAGACATGAAAGAACCTTATGTGATGGGATCTCCAGAAAGCCAGTGTCTTGAGTTGGAGTTGCTCCACTGCTGAAACAGAGCAGTTCTCCAAAACTACACATGCCAAAAGACACTGAAGGCTTCCAATCTCTAGAGGTATATTTTAATAAAATTCAGAAATAGTAAGCTGGAACATGTCAGTTCTTCCCAGAGGAAAAACTCAGGATTGCTGGGTGAGATTGGTTAAAACTGAATCTCGAAAACAAATCCTTTTTTCACTTTCATCCTGCCAGGACAGGATGGTTCCTTTTGTCTTTACTTTCAGTCCAGCAACCTTCGGTGGTTTCCTGAGTTGCAGAAATTGTACACAGACCCTCTGAGGTCTCCAGGAAAGCCTTCTCTAGGAGTTCTATGGTGCCTCATGACTCCTTGGTTGCTCTACGCGTGCCTCTCCATCGGCTTCCTCTTGCAGTTGGAGACCTCTGACTGCAGATGTTCATTGTTCTGTTGAAAGAGGAGGAATCTCCCCTCCCTCCTGAGAAGTTATGCTGATCCAGAGGGCAGCAGCCAGAAAGCAGCACATGGTTGTCCTTCTCCCAGACTCTTTAGCAGAATGTACAGTATGCAGTAACCTGAAAACAAAGCAATTAAACTGCCATACCCATCTGTCATCACTTGAAATGATGAGATTTAAGGCTATTTTTTATTTTTTGGAACAGTAAAATCAATGATGTTTGATTTCCTAAAGATTTATTCCCTTCTTTGCAGTCCCACACACTTCAGTAATCTCATTTTTCCTGTAATGGCCCTGTGGTAAGCATCGTGCCTAGTTTGGAGCTGTGTGCCTACTGACCTGTCAGACCAGCAAGCACATGCTGTTTGGCCAAGAGGAAGAGGCAAAAATTCAATGTGTAAATATGGAGCTTTACCTTCTTTTCCTGCAAACATCAGGAATTTTCTTCTGAACCAAACTGAGTTTCATGACACTTATGGGATTATCTGTTGAGACTTCAATGTATTTTTTTTCATCTAGGTAAAACTGGCTAATGGGTTCCAAATTTTTTAAAAAGGGAGGAACAGACAGATGGTTGGACAGAAATACATACAGAGAGGCAAGTAGATGTCATATGCTTATTAAACTAATTTCTGGGTGACACTAAAATAAAACACCAAACTATTTCCAATGTTTTTTGTTTATGTCTTTCTTAATAACCCTTTGCTGCCACTTTCATCTTTTAGTATGTTTTCTTTTAGTAAAAGCTGAGCTTAATCATTGGATTTAAATGTTCCACTGCTGAGTCTAGAACTTTAAACAAACAAATATAAAACTTTTGACAATGTAATGAGATCTGGCAGTACCTTTTCTCTGCAGCTCTGCTCACAAGGCTTAAAGTCTACTGAAGAAAGCACATTTGATTGATCCTTGTTTTTCTCTCCTTTCCACTAAAACAGATAGTATAGTATCCAGAGCTCAGACAGCTGCAAGGATTTATTTAAAATTTATGATGTGTATTATATTTATTGTTTTTATTATTCCATTCAAAAATCTCCTTTGCAAACAAGGTCACACAGTTCCTGGGATTACATTTTCTGTAGTGTTAGCATTCTCATGAAGTAGTTTCACAATTATTTGCAAAATAAAAATGTATGTAATCACATATTATTGTACTTACTGTTCTGTTAGAGTTCTGGTACTCCTGCAAAGTAAAAGAACATATCACTATTATCCTCTAAATCTAAACAACCAGAAGAGGTCATATTATAAATACATTAAAAAAATCGAGGGTGAATATAATGTCCGTGTAGGAAAATTATCAACAAATAAGGGAGATGGAATAAGAGGAGGGAAGAAGAAGGATATAAAAATGTTTTTGAAAAAACTCCTACAAAAGTCAGTGGAACAGATTCTATTAGATCCTTCTATTTCCATCCTTGCAGTGCTTCTCCAAATTTGCTTCTCGGCTGCTATAGTAATTAGTAGCCTGTGTCTCTATTTAAATTTGCATAACAGAGTTTTAATACAAAGTAAAGTAAAATGTAAATGTTGGATTTAAGGCTAATGTAAATTCAAATGCCAAATATTATTTGAAGACTAGGTGAAAGCTGGATGCCTGAAATAAGTTTAATCCAAGATCTTCTCTCTCACCTGCAGTGCCTGTATACATGTGTATATCAACATGCATACATTTGTATTACGGGGAGTTTTACAAGAAGTGCTGAACGCAATAGAATTATATAAAAAGAAAAATCCCATCAGCTGTTCTTTATTATTCTGAATAAGACAATATGAAGATAATATGAAGAAAGCTATTACAGTTCACATGAGTGCCAGTGAGGTCTTAACTGAAGCAAGTTTCATTAAAATCGGTACATTTTTCCTAAGAAATGTATGTATTTCTTTTAAAGGTGTCTGAATATTTCAGTTTACTTCTTGTAGAGGTGATAAATTGGACTGGGAAATACTATGTTAAGAGGTCATATAGTAAACCTTCCATGCTATGTATTTTGGGCAAAGTAATAAAGCTTGGGCCATCCGAGTCATCCTCTGCCAGACATATGATTTGTATGCTGACCCTGAAAACATAATAACACACAGAAAAACTTTGCAGTATCTTCACATTTTTATGAATAGATGGCCTTCATTACATTTCTTCTTTTTCATAAGCTCCCAAACCTTTTTCTAGTGCAATATTCTACTGCAATCTAGTGCAATACTCTCTCAACATTTCCTCAATGTTATTTGCAGAAAGAGTGGATGAAATCTGCAGTGACCAAATGTTTTTTTTTCCTTCCAAATGTAAATATGACTGTTGACCTTCCGTCCAGACTGGGTGCGTAGACTGAAAATGGAGGCTTTTAAGGCGTGGAGCTTATGAAGTTGTTGACCCGAATTAGGCAGCAGCATCTTATAGTTTTAATGGCCATTAATGTGGGTCAAATATTGACCGTAAGGCTACCAACAGCTAACAAAATAAACATCTGCTCTGCTTTCAAATGCATTCCAGGATTTTTTTAGCCATATTTTCAATCTTACCTATCCTTCAGCTGGTTTTGAACGTTGCTAGTAATAATTTGTTTTGTAGTATTAGAAACATGGTGCTCTTGCTTTCCTTCTGTCATGCTAGAGACAAACCATAAAATCAAACAGAAAGTCCAAATGTTAGTGTAAGCATCAACAAAGGGAAAAACCTACGCTCATAAGAGCTGTTCATCAGCTAGTTAAAACAAAGACACTAGTAAATGCTCAAAAGATTAAAAAATCTGAACTACAAATGTAGAAATCTTCCAATATTTTTCTCATGATTTTATATAATCAATCTAAGTCAAGAATATAAGTTTTCTGCTTGACAAGAGAGCTTTTCTGAAGTGAGACAGAAAAGCTCCACAGACATTTGAGGAAACTTGGGATAAATCAGAATTGGAAAATCAGGTAAATACTTGCTGAATAAAGTAAGAATCATTGATGGATGGGGTAAAACTTGCTCAGGTGCTTTAAAACTAGGAATCTGAGGAGCTGTCAACTGCCTGATGTTAGTAGTTTTTGCTTATATAGCTAACAGTATAAGGTTATAAAGGTATACCTTATTTTTTTCACTTTTACTCAGTTTGTACGTTCTCATCTTGAAACTTTGGAAATCCACTTCAGAGAGTAATGAAAAGTGTGCTTTATGCTAAAACAATATGAAATGCAACATAGACTCATGCTAAGTAGCCAGTTGTTGCCCCTGAATGCTAGAAAACAAAAACCAGGGCATGCTAAAAGTCTTCTGCCAAAACAATGAACTTCACAACTTTCTTGTGTAAAACCATGTGATGAAATAGTGCTCAAAATAAAATTGATAGTTAAAGCAGACAGATCATATGTACAGATTACTTTTTATAGGAAATCATGTCAGTATGTATTTATATTACCTTATAGTATACATTGCTTAGGTAAGAAATGGTTTGAATATGCTATAAATGATTTGCTTATGAGCACATGGAGATTGTTTCAAGTTGAAGATAAAACAGGGAAAGATGCATTGTTTATGTTATGTCTTTATTATGTGTTCATTATTATATTATTTGTACATGCTACCTCTAACTATATTTCACCTAAGCCTCTAGAATGCTTAGAAAGATGCTTCCTGTCATTATTTTGCAAATCCAAAGGATGAAAGTCAAGGACTGGCATACTATACTCTGGAGATGTACAAAATCATTTTGGAAATACAGTATCTTCTTAGTTTTTGGGTAAGCAATAGCTGAAATAAGAAGCCTGAGTAATTTGTTTTCTGTGAAAGTTCTCACAGAACTGAGGTACATTATAAATTAAACCCAAAGATTCACAAGCCAGAAAATTGCTTACTTGGATATTTTAGAAGATGCAAAAGTAGAAATTCTCACCAGGTTCTACAAAGTGAGAAATGAGACGTGGCTGAAGTGATGTACAGGAGAGACCTGTGTGGCAAAAACGTGATGAGTTCCATGAGGCCAGAAGTTGGGGTAAGAACAGAGGGGTAGGCAAGAGTTACTGTCCTGCAGCCCTCACTCATGGTCAAGTGAAGTGCAGAACTAGAGGCAACCTTGTTCTCTTGCAGCAAACACTGGGGGCTGCGGGACAGGAGCAACCCTGTCTACTGGGAAAATAGTGAATGTGAGCTTCACCTAATTCCAGTTACAATTCAAGTGGCTTACAGTCTTCATGGATTATTCTCTCATGTGATGAGATGATTTCCATCACATGAATGCACTGATCATGGTGCAGCAAGGGCTTGGCTTTTGCTGGCCATTGCAGGAGGCTAGATCTGTGGCTAGCTAAAGCTTTAGTGTGAGACAATACAGCTCTTCTTATATTTATGTTGCTAACACATCTCTTTCTGCATAACCGATACGAAATGTAATGAGAACATTTGTAAATGCATTAAGATATATTATTATACAGACATAGTGTATAAATTGGTTCACTTCTACTCTGCCAACCCATCTGTGAATTTGCGCCTGATTAAGAACTCCTCAGAGTATTCAAGTCTCTGTTGAAAACAGAGCAACACGGATGCACAGTTCCATAAAATATGAATAGGACAGTTAGATTTCTGAGATGTCTTTTTTTATGACTTACCAATCTTAAACATGCTGATTGAAGTAATCAGATTTCATGAGAGCAGGGCATGCAACATTTGGGCAGAATCCAAGAAGCATAAAATGATTCATTTAAAATAAGAAATTAAATTTCCATTACGTATTGTGAGAAAACCCATGTGAAGTGTTTCCAATAAAATGTGGATATAGATGGAGTTCAGATGTAAACATATTTTGCTATGAACATGAGACTTGGCCCATATTTTCTAAGGTTTGTGAATAGGATTCCAGCTGAGACAACAGAAGCCAGTCTCTGGTTCTAATGAGAAAGCACATAGAAATTAATATTGAAATGTTTTGTCCTGATAATTTGCTACCCAGAGTTAAAGTCCTGTAAACTAGGTGCAAGGAAAACTTTGATTAGAAATTAACCCAACCTGACTAATTGCATCCAAACCCTTTCCTGTATGAGAGTGACTGAGCAGTGCAGATGCTAAAATCTGCATTTAAAATAATACACACTTTTTTTTTGATTTGGCGCAGAGCTATAATCAGAAGAGAACCCTCTGGAAATTTAAACACAATCAGTTTCATGCATGGTTTCATGACATTAAGACAGAAAAAATCATATGTTTCTTATGAGAACAGCTAATTTTATGAGAATTCTACACATTTGGGTTCAAAACTCTCAAAGAGTATGTAAGACTTCGGCATTTTTAAACATCCAAACTAAATATCTGCCTTTCTGAAATGACTGGTGTGCACCACTGTAGTAAACGAATCAGAACAGTTCCAAGAAATGGTGGTAGTGTTCTTGGAAGCAAAAGAATTACCACCAAATGCAAATTTGGAATAAGCTGTTGGAGGAAAGCCAGTGGAGTGAAAGGCGTGAGGCAGAGAGACCTCTGTAGGCAGTGGTCCACCCAAGCTGGAGCAAATATCAAGGAGGACAAAAAACTAGTCTTTTCTGGAGGTACTACTCAAAGTTGCATGTTTCTTCAAATATTTTCTTAGACCTTTATAATTCTGACACACACAAATACCTTTCCTAAACATTGCTGTCAGACTTCATACTCTTTTAAGAGGTAAATATGTTTTATCTGTGTAATATTTTGTTTTCTGACAGATAGATTAGCTGATGTTTCTTTAGTTCTTTGAATATAAGAAACAAGTTTAGAACAGGCAAGTAGACTCGAGTGTGTCCAGATGGTGCACAACATTCTAAATGGAGGGAGTTAAGAGTTAACCAGTCCAGATGAACTCTTTTCCTTCAATTCTATTTACGTAAAAGAATGACATGATATTTTTAAAATTTCACCTTTATTAAAAGGAAAAAAAAATCATTTACAGGCATTAAAGTAGATTTGTGCTTCATTCAAAACCAGGCTAAAACAGTACAAACAGCTTACTTCGATGATTTTAGAAGATTTGGTCTCTGATACTCTGAAACCTTGTTCTATGTGATAGTTATCTAAAACAGACATTAGCAGAAACAGATGTTGTTGGCTTTTTTTTTCTCCCTGCATAGAAGGCGTAGGATTTCTCCAGAATAAAAGATATAGAAACTGAGAGGAAACATATTTTCTTGGTGCACATGTTCTCTACACTTGGCCTACTAAACTGGGATATTATGATTGCCAGACATGCCTCCTTTGAAACAGTAGATATGGAATAAAATACCCATGGTGGGAAAATACTCAAAGGTGACATCAAATACAACCTGATTTATATACCTTTGAAATTCCATGTAAAATTGAATGAGGCAATTCTACTGCTTTGCTGTATAAATAGGTTATACTTTAATGGTATCCATTTAGAAATGTGTAAATAAGTACTTAACCAAAATATATAACCCTGGGTAAACAAAGTAAAAATGAAAAAATAAGAGAATAAAGATCAATAAATAGTTTAATTGGGCAAACAATGCTTCACAAATGTTTTAATTTCTATTCAAGCTCAATCAGAAAAAGAAAAAAGGGCCTAGTGACATAAAGCTTGCAAAGATGGAGAAAAGGAATGCAGTAACATGTCTGTATTTCTTTAAGATTAAGTACTTCATAGCTGCATAGCATTATCTTCGGGTCTATTGAAATTTATTAGACAGCTGTAAGTGGAGAGAAGCCCAAAACAGTTGGACACAGATCATATATTACATTATGACCAAAATGTTAAAATTATGAGCGGAAAAGAGCTCATTCCACTTAGAAACACGCGAATAAGGTATTTGGTGAAACTAATGCAGAACATGGAGAGCCAGTGGCTTGTAACACAGAGATGCCAAAAAGACATGGTAGCATGAGTGGCTAACTTTAAAAGTCAGCTGTCACTGGAATGTGGCAGCAGAGAAGGCCAACAATATTTCAGCCTAAGACGTTAAAAAAATTATGTCATAGTACAGAGACATGGAACTGCAACTTCATGTAGCACCTAGGTCACATCTGGAGTGCTCCACAGCTCCCGGTATCTCACTACTGGAAACACATTGGCAAACTGGATGCAGCTCAGGGAAAGATCACCAAAATAATATTGGATATATGAGAACAGCTTAAAATAACTAGATAAAACTTTACTTTGTTAAAACACAGACAATTGAGGCAGACATGGTAACTGAAAAATGTTTAAGGATGTTTTCTTCAATTATGTGTGGCTATGAACAACAGAAAAGAAAAAATTACGCTGTTTGTAGAAAAATTATTTCAAGAGTAAGATGTAACTGGGGTATGGAAACCACATGTGGAGAGTCCAATATACTTAAAACAACAAGCAATTACTAAACGTAGAACACAAATCCATCATTACAAAAGGATCAAGTGGACATAACAAAACCTTTTTTGTACTTCTGACTTTATGACACTTCTACTCTCTGGACAGGATATTTTAGCATTACTCAGGAAAGTAAGATGTCTCAGTTGTAATTGTTCTTTTTGTTTTAACCTAGGGCTAGCTACTTAAAACTGTTATTAGCTACTCAGAAAGAGAGATCAGCTGTTCTTTTCTAAGTTTTTACATCAATGCTTATCTGGACAAAGCCTATGTTATAAGCATAGAGTAGGGACTGTCAGAACAAAGTCAGTCTTCATGAGAACTGATCTTGGCTGATGTCCGTAGTAAACATGCAGCAAACATACGAGGATTACCTAAAAGCAAACATATAAGGATGATCAGAAGAAGGAAATGTTCTTTCAAAGTTTACGTGACAAAAGCTCTGTATCTTTAAGTCTATCATTTATAGTGCACACTATAGGCCTTTTCCTTCTGGGAGTGCTACAGATCCTGGGGGATCAAAATCAGGCAGAATTTTCCTTCAGGCAGGTCAGTGACTGTTGGCACTGTGGTCCATGACAAACCTTTGTGCTGTTCTTGTAAATAAGGTTCTCCAGTTGGTTTCTTACTTGGAAACTGATAAAATGTGTTCTCAAGAAGCATGGTATGGGGCAAAATATAAGTTATTCATGCTGTGATATCTAGTGTCACTCTTGGACTAATATGCATCTTTCCTAATTTATTTATTGCTTTCCTCCTGCTTTGTGGGTATTTCCGGGTTTAGAGATTAATTATGATGTGGCTTGAGATAAACAGGGATGTTGTTGAGATAGTCAGGGTAGGATTTTTGAGATAGTACGACAACGTTGTCTCAAAAAAGTAACACAAAATTGTAATGAGTATTTACCTCAGAGTTGTTATCAGAGCTGTTTGCTAGATATTTGCAGGTAGACAGGCCTGATGTAAAAGTACTTAAATTTAGGCCAACTGAAGTATTCTGATTTGCTGTTGAAATGTATTGTTAAGCGTACATTTGTGCAACTTTTTGTGAAGAGCTACTCATGGAACAGAGGATATTTAACCTTTTTGTCCCTCCTTACTATCTCTTTTTTTCTTCATGTATTTGGTTTCACACGATACCTGAACTGCATAGCAGTTGTCTGCTATAGTGCTCCTTAGACTATTGATCTTCTGGTCATCCAAGTCAGGGACATTACATAATTTACATACATATTTTCTGCAGCATCCTGTGGTCCACGGCCTCAGTTTGTAGAATATGTCATAGCAGGGTGGGTGTAACGCGCTATAGCAAGTTTGAGTGTGTTGCAGGCAGAACAAGATGTGGGACCTCGGAAACTATCCTGGATCCCTTATTTTCAACAGAGCAATAAAGTGTGATGTTTGCTTGGAAGGGGAGACTAGACTTCCCTTTAGGCCTCTTTTTAATCTTGTTAAATGGCTCGATTGAGAGAAATGGTGAAGACATGGTTTAACTGTTCTTTACTCTGCTTATTTGCAAGCCCCAGTGTGTCATCTCTGCCATATTCAGACTCATGTGCAGCCACAACTGGACTGAATGGTCTGGTTCAAGGTGCTTCTGAATTTGAAAGGACAGAGTTAGAAGACCTTTTTTCCCCCTATGTTTTCTTTATGCAGCTGTTCCTAGAACAAAAATTAATTTTCTTTCAAAAGTAATCCTGACACTGTAACTAATTTGAAATCTATAAAACTGAAAGTAAACTATATGCAACCTCTTTTTACACATCAGCCTTGGTTTACTTATATTTTGTCATGTACAAGTACCTGAAAATATCTATTAATATTTTACGGAAGAGAATGTTCCTATTTTAAAACAACAAAATGCTCACTTTAAAGCATTAGATTGTTTTAATTTGAATTTATCCCTTGTTTCAACAGAATGAAGAGAGACTATGAGTTTCTACTCCCATAAAAAGAGGCAGAAGAGATATACATTTTTTTATAACCCTGAGATTTTTGTAAGAAAATGCAGGAAGGATCTGTGACTGTAAATCAAAAAGATTAGGACTCATGTATGAACGGACTTTGATTTAGAAATGGGATGCAAGGTCAAGTGGGATAAGGTTGTACTACTGCATTTTATATTTTGTTGGATACTGAGGAGTTATGAAACAATATTTATAGAAAGTATTGTTGGTATGTCTCAATAGTGCAGTATATTTCCTCTTAAATTCCCAGGCCAAAACTTCTAATCTTCTAATCTCATACAGGAAAAAAACTATGACAGAAACAAAAAGTAACATTTAAAATTTATAGCTCTGCAACATAATTAGCTGAAGTTTGCCTTCTTCAATTTTTCATTTATAATTGTCATAATTTTCTGATTTTAAGCTATGTGGAAATTCTCTGGCACTAACTGTACTGCTACGGCCAGATACAACAGGTGAGAGTAGTCCAAAGAGGAGATGTCACTTCTCAAAGCAATATAATCGTTCAACTGAAATGTTCTTTCAAGATTCCACATTTCAATGAATTGCTAGTAAATATTTAGTGACAATATTCAAAATGTATAAGTAAAACGTACTAAAAGCACAACTTTAACTGCTTTCAGAGATAAAATTGAGAGATGGCAGGCTGTTGCTAGAAGACACTGCAAATGAACCCTCAGTGCTCAGAGCCGTTTCTGTGCTATTATGGCTCTTGGTGCAGAAGCCATGATTTGCTCTCAGCAACAGTCGCTAATCTGTGACCTTTCATCAAAGTTATACTAAGAAAGTCTGCTCTTTTTGAACTGATGCTTTTGGAATGTCCTTTGTTATTTGTTTCTTTTGATATGGACAAATCATATTTTTCATTAATTTATAAGACAGTTAGTCTGACAGCTTTAAATGATTTTCTGTAGACTGAAACTGTCCAAGTTGTATCAACTTTTTTGTGAAACATCTGAGAGCAATTTATTGGAAAAAAAAATCCAAACCCAAACCAAACCAGAAAACTCTACTGAAATAGATTTGCATCTCTGAAGTCAGTTGGTGTATTTGCTTTTGTCCCAAATACGAATGACTTCTCTTAGAAAACTTTGAGAACTTGCAATTTGTTGGCCTGAGACAGTATAAGGGCTGTGTACATACTCCTTGATCTCCTCAGATACCTCATTACTGTCTCCTTTTCCAGTTCTTCATCGTGTGATATTCACCATCTGTCTTCTTACCTGATTTGCATGGAAGTGCAAACCCTCTCTGATTTTCTCATGGTGGGACAAGGCTCTTCTTTGCCCTCCTTGTGGCCTCAAGCTCCAGTTCACAAAAGCAATAAAGGGTAATGAATAACAGTTAGCTATGAGGTAAGCACCGAAGTCTCAGTTAGCCCATATATTATGTGCTGGAAGTTATCATTTCAGCTGAAGGTTCTGTTTGTATTGTTGAGGAACTTCCTAATGACTGCCAAAATACTGATTCATCCTCTGACTCTGTAATGCAATATATCTACTCATTCTTTCCATGTCCTTTAGAGATACTAAGTTATAAAGCATTCCAAGGTTGGAATGGCTGTTCTTTGTGCTGCTAGTGTTTCCATTGAAAGGTAGACAGGGCCTGTTGGAGACAGGGCCATATGTGCCACAATCAAGCAGAAATGCTCCCTCACTCCCTAGATCCAGGGGCCAGGTCGTCGGGCCCCTGGTGCAAGTTCCTCACAGGCCATATGGATTCAATGGCAAGAAATGGTTTCAGTTGTTTTGAGAACCACAAACCAGCCTTGTGGATTCCCAGGGGCCCTGAGATTCCCAGTGTTGGTACAACAGTTCCTCTGGCTATAACAACTACGCTAGGAAACTTCACAAGAAAAAAGACTTCCACTGGCTTGGTTTTCTTGATAACAAACATAACTTTGGGTCCAGATTGAAACAAAGAAAGGTGCTTGCACAGATTTCTCCCAGCACATCCTAGTAAACAGATTAAAGTAAACAGATTTGCTCATGTGTAGCAAATGCTCTAAAATCTTTCCTCCTAACTAGTGTGAGCCAAAATTGCTGTTTCTTCATTTGCAGATGTCATTGAATTCAAGAAAATGTAGAAAGCACTGTGAATCTTCCTGGAATTTCAGATCTTATACTGTCATTGTAGGATTGTAGGATTTTTGAAACCTTTCCAAATTTTGATGTGAAGTGCAAAGTTGATGTCAGACACGCACCAGGTAAGAATGCTATATGCATTCTGCATACCACATATGTAATAAAAATATAATGTATTTGCATACCACAAACCCAGCCTTAGAATTCAAGCCATACCCAAGCAGAAATGACAAGGAAAAAAATAGCATGGGCCGTAAGGAGCTAACAGATTTAAAAAAATTAAACTCTGATGTAGATAAATGGTATATCTTACATCAGAGAAAAAAAAAGTGCTAAATAAAATCTGTTTTGTATTCTGTAACAACCCTGAGAGCAAATAATAATAATAAACAAATTTAATAGCTTTAAATGTTCTTCTATCACTTCTCTAATTTATTTTTCACATTACAAAAAAATGAAGAAAATTTAAGAAATGGAGAAGAGCTCTGTCAGATGAAGAAAATGAGAAACATCACTTCAGCAAATGGGTTCACATTTTCAGTTGAAACTTTTCTTCCCTTATAGCTAGAAATGAACGGAATGGAACGGAATGGTTTCTTTACAGAAAGACCTATACAGTATGTAGGTCAGGTTAAATGATAACAATTGTGCTCCATATGCCTTGTACTTCTTTTGCAGAAAAAATGTGAATACCATTTGTCAGCAATATGATGATGGATGAGGCTGAATCTTAAAATATAAAAATCAGAAGCTGGAGAGGAAAAGCATTGTATGAAAACGATGACCATGTAAATACTTACATACCAACAGCATAGCTGTTTGTACTGAATTTGGCAGCTGCTTGTTAAAGAAATGGACAGAAACATCATCCTTTGTGCTTTGGGGTCCACATGGTGTCTGAATTCACCGGGTGATGGAAGAAAAGTGTTCCAGAGAGGAGACAGTTATGGAGATGAGAGAAATATATGCTGGGAAGATCCACATAAGAACAGCATCAGCAGGGCTAGAGACAGGGATTAATAGACACCAGTGGAGTTATCAGAGTCTTTTCCACAGATTTCTGCATTGGACATTCCCCTGCTCTGCTCAATGTGTACATGCTTGGGTCTCTTCCCGTCTTTTCCGTCTTGTAAACGAAACAAATGATGTGTGCAAGCTTACACAAGAAAATGCAACATGAAGATGGATCCACTAAGCAATGCAACTGTGGACTTCTGTACACAAATGCTCTTGCAGGGTTTTAATGTAAAATTAACATCTCTGTATTCTCATAAATATTTGCTACTTTGAGATGAACTGGTTAAGCTAAGCCACAAGTGCGTGCAAGGGAATGATCAAACACTGCAGAAAGATATCCTAAAAAAAAAAAACCAACAAAAACAAACCCATAAAAAAAAAGTTGATGTAATGCATGATCAAAGCACCATGTTTGTGAGCAAAAAATCTCCACAAGTGTGAGATTGTATTTGTAAGGGGTGGGGGAAATAGGTTCCTTAGCCTTTAAAAGGAGGTATCATGCTTCAATGAGTCTGGTTCATCTGCCTCGGAGTGGGAATTCCTCACATGGAGATACAGAACCAAGAACATCAGACCAGATGGAAATCTGGGACAGGGAGCAAAGGTAACCAAGCCAATCCCAACTGCCTTGGAGGGACAATTGGTTGCTCAAACAGTGTGGATTTAAGACTGAACTCTGAATGAATAGGAAAAAATAATAATCATTCAGACATGTTTTACCTTACTTTTTAATAAAAACAAAGTTCTATTTTATTTGAAAGGATTTTCTTTATTTGAAGAAATAAGTAAATGAAACTCAGGCAAAATATTAAAATCTGTTGGGGGAAACAAACTTTAACAATTCCACATGTTTTTTAAAATATTACTAAAAGATGCTGAATCTGCTCAAATAGAGTATAGCATTTTCATGTGCATTGTGCATTGCTCAACACTTTAGTTGATTCAGGTTATTCTGGTGTTCTAAACCCCTCTTGCTTTTTTTTGTTCTGTTTAAAACTGATATCTTGGATTGTGTTGAGTGAGCAGATATCTTGGGAAAAAATCGCAGCATTAATATTTATATCACTGTTGAAATTTGACTTACAATTATAAAAATGAGAGATAGTTTGCATATTAGAAAACAAAGCAATTTTTGATGACTAATTTTAGAAAATGTTTGGACATTTTAGTTCTTATTTAATTAGACAGTAAGTTAAAGGAATTAAAAGTCTACATTAAAATACAGGATTCCATATACAGCATATAGTCCTTTAAGTCTTCATTATTACAAGTATTTCTCTCACATTCAGTTGATCTTTCCAGTAGATTTCAGTACTTAGCATCTTCACACCTAACCATTTTGTGATAACGCAGCCATGACTGAAGAGTTGACTCTTTATTGTAAACAAACAACAACAAAAATGTAAAAGGCCTATATATGAATATATAAATTGATAAATTTAACCAGGACACATTTTTTCCTATCTAGGTCTATCACTTCTCTCAATCAAACGTGTTTCTTTATTGAATTCTACTTAGTCTTATTCACAAGTCTAGAGAGAAATGTACTAAGAAGAAAATCATTTCAGCATAGGAACAACTAATTTGGAGCTACTTGGGGAAAACAAAGAAAGAAAAATAAATATATTTCACATATTTGCAAAGATCTTAGCACAGCAGTACATGACTTTTGGCTGGAGCCTTTGGCACTGCGTAGTGCAAAGCTAAAAAATGATGACAGATGAAGACAGTTGTATGGTGAAATGCCTAATTAAAGAGACATATCTTGCAGTGTCCTTGTGTCTCATATGGCAGCTAACTAAACCAATTTGGACTCAGCCTATTCTGTGGTTAATTGACATCTTGAACTCACGGCCTTTCAGTGCATGCTCTGTCCTAACTAAAAAAAAAAGGTTTTCAGACAGTCTCTACCACTGAATCCAAAGACTCTATTTGCCACATAGTCAGCAAAAATGCTTCCCTCAGCCGTCCCCAGTCTTATTTCTCAAAACAGAGTTTTCATATAGTTTTTAAAGTCTTCAAAGCAAATTTCCAGACAGCAGAGTATTGACAAAGCACCTTAGTTTTAGAGATGACAGTAAATATGATATTAGACTCTAACAAGTTAAACGTGCTTTCAGGAACAAAAATGAAACGTGAAAAAATAGTAAGATTGGTCACCATTTTAAGATGCACTGGAATCTCAGTTGACTGTTTAATGGGACATGTGGGTCAAGTAAAATTTTTTGTTTGTTTGTTTGTTTTTCCTGAGTTTACAATCTTTGTATATGTAGGTAGGCACTAAAACCAATAGTAGCACAGGTGAGGAATTTCTAGTGATACAGTGCTAATTGTGATTTTGAGTGGGGAACATCTGAATTTCCAGTGTTGGTGGATCAGTGTGTGGAAGGAGAATCGTCTGTTTATTTTCAGAAGTTTATTCACCTTCTGCTCTAGCCATGGTTCTAGGAGGAGTTAGTATGACTATGTAAGCATAAAAGCTCAGTCCAACAGTTCTTATCCTGGTGACTTTTGCAGTATAGCCAAAAGTAGCTACATATGGTCAATAAGTACCATAGATCTGCAAGCAGTGAAAGTCGAGGTAGAAGCTCTCAGGCATGTTATTTCTTCTGCAATGTTATAAAATTGGGTTTACACCTATTTACATTCCCTGTGCCAGTGCACCCCACTGAATACAGGGGTTGTCCTTAGATTCTAATTGTCAAAAGAAAAAAAAAACTTTCAAAGCATAGCTATTTTGAATGTTCAAATGATGACAGTTTCCTTATTATTCTTAAGTGATTCTGCACATTGACGGAGAGATTTATTCATCTCAATTGTAAGTCGGTGAGACTGGCAATGTATCTGTGGAGGAAGTTCTGTGCTGAAAAGCGCTAGAAGTAGCATTTATCTGCATCTGAAAATCAGAGATATGGGGCAAAGGAAGGCAATGAGAAATACTTTTCCTAACACCACACAGGCAGGCCATCAACATGCAGAAAGACGGTAAGAATACATAGCTGGAAAGAGAAAGGCTTTCAGTCCTACTGCACACCTAGGCCCTATTGAAAATCTCCTCTGCAACCCTTTGGAAGGTTTCCTGCTGACTTTTGGACGTTCTTTTAAATGATTTTTTTTTTTTAAACAATTGGGATTTATTGCAATTGCAGTAAGAGAAATCTTAAACCAGGCTAGAGAGTCTCTATATGCCTTCAAGCAAGAGCTTAAATCATCTAGGTGGTGCATGTGGTTTATTCCTTGGGACAGTGAGGAGCTGTAGACCTTTCTCTAGCTGCCAGGCCAATGTTTATGTTGTACTTCTGCACTGACCATTCTCCCTTTTGACTCCACAGTATAACAGAGGCAATATTAACGTCTGAGTTGTGGTTTCCCCCACTGGAAAAAAGGCAAATACTTCTAACTGCTGTCTAGAAAAAAGGGTAAAAGCGTGATGTTCAGTCACTGGTTGAAGTGTGAGCTCAACTTGGGACAGCTTTTCTCTGACAGTGGGCACAGGCTGTTACACAGCACAGATGGCTTCAGAAGGCACCTTCTTACTCGATGAACTCCGAAACCCTGTGCCAATGGGATTAAAAATACACATGTGTTTAAGTGATATAAAATGAGACCTGGAATACAATATTTGCATGGAAATAGCTCTAAAGACACTAAAAGACCTAATTGCCAATAATTCCCAAGATCTGGAAATTAAACCAGGCTTTCTGTGATGAAAAAGCATACTAAGCAATTTGGCTTCTACTGGCTTCAGAAAGCCCTTGAACCCTAAACCCAACGGGTATAAATAGTTTTGATTCCACTGAACCTATACTGCCTAACTATGCTGTGCATTAGGAGTTCCTAAGAGGAAATTTATAGACAGTTTACTAGATTTTTTTTTTTTCTTGGAATTACCCATTACAATTTCGTCCTTGCTACAACTATCTAATGGTGTATTGAAAGATAACTCTTTGTTAAATATTATTTGTCTTTTTTCTACTAGAGCCTTTAGCTGTCTTCATTCCATCTTTAAATTCTACAGATTTTGCTTCAAAGAAAGTGTCTTCTATGTAGTTAGTTGAATGATAAGGCAGGAGGCAGTATGTACAAGTAAAAAAAAATATCTTGGAAGTAGAAAAAATTATTGCTAACTGGGGATCTGCTGGAGAGCTCTACTATGACCAGGAAAAGCACTGCTGGAAAAAATCCAGGGAAGGAGAAATAGGGACTGGTGCCAGGTACTGTAAGTGCAAAGGCTGGGGATAGATGTGCAGCCAGAGAAGTGTCAGTGCCATTGGTGTGGAAAGCAGCCACTTAAAGCTGTGATGTGGCAGGGGATCAGAGACTACTGCTGCTGCAGCTCCGTGTGGAGAAGGAGCAACATTGCAAAACAGTTAGGCTCTGTCATACGGGCTTGAAAGCTTGCCCAGGTTGTCAATCAACTTTTAAAATAAAGGATTCTGCTGATGGATGACTGTACTCTACTCTCTTTAGAATCTGAAGACATTTTTGAGACATAACGCTGCTGCCTTTTTTTCCTTCCTGAAATGGAAAGTAGGAATGAAATTTGCATTTTGTTTTTCACAAAAACTATTAATTTTCTTTTGATTGGATAATCAAAGAAGAGATGTTGTTTACACCTGTTTTACAATGTGCATAGTTTTGTGTGGATTAGTGGAACCCAGATGATGAAAACATCCATTTGCATTGGCTTCCAAATAGCAGGATGGATGTTTGTCCAGATTTGTTTATGGTAATCATTTCCACTGACCTGTGGATTTGTATGCTTGAGCTTTTCTTTTAAAAGCCAAAGGCAAAAACTGACCTTGTTGTCTTGGATAGCTGACTGAAACCATGAATTTTGTTTTCATATTCAAACATCTTCAACAATGCCTCTCTTATTGTCGTTTGGGACTGATATTTTTTTTCTTCTTTCATTGAATGCCATTGAGAGGGCCAGCAGGGGTGGGGAGATGACTATACTCAGCATTTTATTGCTTTGTTTATTAAATTGTTCAAGACTGATTCAGATTATGAAGGTTTTAAGGGCCTGAATCTACAAGATTATCATTGTTTATTTTCCACTGAGGTCTATGGGAGCTTATAGAACCTGCCAAATTTCAGTTTTCAACCTGAGCTAGGATGACGATGCAATTTCAAATCTATTCATCAGTATATTACGATAAAAGAAGTATGCCAAACATATTAGTTATTAATATTGTAGACAAATTAACATGGCAGTGTTTTTTTGATAAGAGTGACCACAAAACATGTATAAATTCCGGGGGATATTGGGAAGCAGTATGAATTTTGTGCATCTCTGGAAATAAGTGAGAAAACTAATGAGATGCTTTAATTGCTTGTGTCAAAAAGTCTATTAAAACTGACAAGATTTGGAAAAGACCTGCAGGGTTTTGAAAGCCTGACTGAAAAAGTGACTGACTGGAAAAATTCAACATATTTAGTTTATCCAGGGCAAAGTTGAAAAGTTCAGCAGGAATCTCTTGCAAAAAATGCTACATGACTCATAAATCTAAGAGAAAAAGGAAAACCAAGCTGTCCTGTGTCTATTGTAGAGGCAAATGCTAGCAAATGCTTTGACAGATTCTTAATACTTAATATAGAGTTAAACTGACCCTTACGCACAGAAAAAAGTGTTTCACCGTTATGAAAATTTAACACTCACTGTTTCACAGAATCACAGAATGGTTGGGGTTGGAAGGGACCTCTGGAAATCATCTACTCCAACCCATCTGCTAAGGAAGGTTCACCCAGAGCGGATCACACAGGAAGGCATCCAGGTGAGTTTTGAGTGTCTCCAGAGATGGAGACTCCACAACTTCCCTGGGCAGCCTGTTCCAGTGCTCTGTCAACCTCAAAGTAAAGAAGTTTCTCCTCATGTTTAAATGGAACCTCGTACCAAGGGGTAGCCTCTAACCAGACTCTGCACCATTGTTCGCAACCCTCTGAGCTCTGAGCTCTACCACCAGCTTACTTAGGAGGATATTGCAAGTGTCAAAAGCCTTGCTGAAGTCAGCTAGCATTGTTTAAAAGCTGAAACTAGATATTATTTAGACGTGACAGATGGTAACAGTATTTTCAAAGTCAGGAAAAGGAATAATGGAGAATATCTATTTATAAATGTATATTTTATGTAAATAAGTATACATGGATATATTGATATATATTTGTATACCTAAACTTATAGGTATATATTAGGTATTTTATTGATAATGCTGTAAGCTTGTGGTGATTAGGTGACATTGTCTCTAGAAAAATTATAGAACTACATTGTCCTCAAGATTGCTCTCAGCACCCAACATAAGTAGCAGAGGTACACATATAGGTGAAATACTGTTAAGCTTAAGACAGATACCAGGCAAAAGTTAATGATATATGTTTGATATAGCATAGGACTGCAGATGCTGTTTACTTCAAAAGACAGTGGAAAAGTTACTACTATTAAAGTCACTAATTTTATATGTACTTTTCATTATAAGATCAAAATTGTCTGCAGAACAGAACATGTTTTCATCACTGTATACTGTTGTTTCTGCTTAATTACTGACTACTGTGCTACTTCACTCCATATTTAGCAAGTTTCACCCCAAGGACAATGGGTTTGCCCAGTGCTTATGGCAAAAGCCCATTGTATTTCAGTTCAGTATAACTCTAGGGAGATCTCACAGAAGGAAAATACTGATTTTTGAAAGTTTTTCCTACATTTTCAGTGCCAGATTATTGTAAGGGGGCTCCATGCACATTTTGACATTTAAGTTCAGAGCTGGTTACATACTTGAACACCAAGAGCCAATAAAAACAACTAAATCTGGGATGCATTAAGACTTTAAAGACACAAGAACTGGAAAAGCTGCACTCATTGTACATGACCATGATTTACTGTAGCTTCATGTTTAGTTGTAAAATATTATGCTTATCATGCAGAGTATTATGTTGTTCACTATAATCCTGATAATTTATCAAATGAATTGAGAAGTTATTAATTACCTTTTATTGAGAGAAAGTCTTTTTAATCTTTTTTCATTACGGCTGAACCATTTGAGTTTGTATTTTAATACTGATGGAGCTTCTGTCAGATGACACATTGCTTTACACTTTAGAAGACTTTTTTTCTGTTCTATTTTCTGTATAATTTCAGAAAGTTTTTCTTAATTCCTTTGATATCTATCATTGAGAGACGAGTGTTTACCACTCAATCAGGGAATGTTGCATACCCTCGCATTATTTATAAAGGGTAGATTACCGTTATAGTATTTGCTGTATACAAGGAACATGTACTGTCAGAGTCTACCAGCCAAAACCAAATTAAGATTGTACAAGAAACTAGAGTTGTGTGTATGCACTGCTAAGATATTAAGAAAACTGGACAACTTCCTCAACCACTGGGCATCTTTTGTCACTTTAGCATCCAAAATGAAATGGAATGGGAGGTCTCTGCTGGAGCTCATGCTAGCAAGGGACCGTGACATCACGAAACTGGAGATTTCCATCAATGTGAAAAATGGGAAGCAATAGATTAATGATGACCAAAATATGCACTCAAAGAAGAAAATCTGGTTACAACACTGGACCTCTGTGTCTTTCTTCAGTGATTTTCCCTGACAGAATCCTTACTTGTAAAAAGAAAGACATTGTCCATGCCTTTCCAACACATAATCCTCCCAGCAAAATAAAAACCCCTATGAAATCAACACCCTCTTAAATACTGAATCTCTTCCGGTGTTCATCACTTGAGAGCACTGGAAACAGTTTCCTTTGAACCGATACTTCGTGTGTACTTCAGTCAGTGATGAATGAATTTAATATCAGACAAATCTTCCAAAGTAAAAGAATTATTTTTTTAAATTAAAACCTAACTTTTTTTAGAAATGAAAATTTAAATCCTTTAACTTTCTGAAACGTACCACTGTATTTTTGGAAATGTATTTCTAAACATTTGCCAGCGTGTATATGGTCATGTCACTACCCTTCCTAGATTTGACATCTGTTTTTATCACAGAGTGCATATCATGGCTTTGTTATGCTGGATACAATGTACATTTGAATGAGTTAACTTATTTCAGCTGTTCTAATGCCAGTTTTTCTTCATGTGAGTACCCTGAAGAACTTTAAAGAATACATGGGTTTAGTCCTTTAAGTAGTATAGTTCCAGATGGTTTATCGGTAAAAAAAAAAAGCATGCTAGTTTTATATTTTCTCAAAGTTGTTTGAATTAAATGTCATCTATTGTGATTTACATTTAATATCAGGAATACACAAAAAGGTTACCTGTTTTTTTTTTTTTTTGCTTGTGAATACCATGCCAGAATATTTTTCTACAGTGAGGCCAAAATCCAGAAAGGTATTTAGGGATATAATTCTTATCTCACAACCACAGGATTTTGCCTACTAAACAATTAAAAAATTCTGGCTCTTGTTCACTCTTAGTTACATAGGACTCTGACACCTGTTTGGCATTTCAGCTTTTCCTAAAGAGATCACAAAATGCACACTCACATGTAACATGAACCTCACTCACTGTTAGGTCTCTTTCTAGTCTTTCATTTTCATCTATACCTCCTCCCAGCTGAATACTTCAGTCTTGGTTTGTTTCCCCAATTAGAGAAGTGCTTCTTTTCTCAGTAGCTTCTTCTTTGGTTCCCAGTCTTGGCTCTTACAGAGAAAGGTAGGTAAGAAGATATATTGCAAGACATAACTGTATTTTCTGTGTTGAGACTAATTTGTCATCTTTACATATATATTTCACTACAAAAAAATATTAAGTTATAAGTAACAATAATCAATAGACATTAGTGGAATTGTGTAAGGAAAATAAAGACCTTTCAACAGCATTTCACTTCTCTAAAAAGACTTTTAAAAGACAAGGAGATTTCTATCGTCCATTTTTTATTGTGTCGAAAATCACAAAGACATTCTGGCATATCTATCTGGGTAACTGGATAGCTTCCTGTACAACAATTCTGGACATAACACCAATGTTTAAAGAAATCTTTAGAAATACATATATGCATAGAGAAGTGCCTTTAGGAATATTTTGAAATACAATGTTCCAGAATTACCATGTGCAGCAACTGCAACAGGCTTTTCTAAGGATAGCTCTTACTCAAAACTGTTCACTCAAGCCCAACTGAATTTTGCACCATGTGATTTGGACCAAGAGAATTCTTGCATCTAATTTTTAAAGAAAAACACAAAAACCCACATAGTTTTGCATGACTAAGGTCTACTGTATAAGGCACGATGTAATAAATTACACATCTAATGGAAAAGCCATTTTATATAGATCAGCGAAATATCTGTCGAAACACCATTGTTTCTATAACATTTTTGGTTACACTTTTATCCGGGTGTATACGTCAAAGATCAATACATTTAAAGCAATATAGAGTATCTGTGATGTGAATTGCTTGTGTGGTTATTGTACTGAAACAAGAGGAATGTTGCATTCAAAAACATAGCTTTCCACACGTGAGCAATGTCCAGAGAGCAAAGTACAAAAAAAGTTTTGTGTGACCATCTCCTCTGTATCTGCCCATGCACAAGAGATTTGGCTGTCCCAGCTGTTGGCACTAGTGTTAGGTACTTTAGCCTTAGTTATATTCTGAACTCCAGCTGTACCTAGGAAAAAATCCAACAACCACGATTCTATACAGAGACATAGAGTTAATCCTGAACTATGAAAACTCCTTATGGAGAAGCAGGCTAATGGATCCAACTCACATAGCTCTGTCTTGTAACTATTCTCAAGTACCAGGCATGTGGCAGAGGAGAAGTTGCAGGGCAAAGCTCTTTTGTGAGTTGTGGCTTGTTATGCTTCTGATCATTTATTTCTGTAATGCTGTGCGATATTCTATACTTGCTGTAAGTCCAAACCTTGCGTGAATGTCACTACAGTTTCCTCAGGAAATGTAGCAGGGCAGGAGGTCAGAAAACTACCTGTGGATCCCCATTTTATTGTTCCAAACATCTCTAGATAGCAGAGCACAAATAATAAAATAACAGCAGTTCAGATTCTAAAGGCCTGTAGAAGTTTAAAGCACAGTTTGTATTTTGCTTAGTATCAACATTTTTTGTCCAAACAGCCTACTCACTTCATAAAATCAAAAATTATTCTCTGAAAAGATATATATACCATCTTGGTCTCAGAGAAGTGAATGCAGGCTCTTGGGTGTAATGACTATACTTTGACTCAAAATGTTTACTGGATAAAAGTAGGCAAATGCTAGGGAAGGTCCAGGAAATTTATTTATATTGTCCTGAGAATACAGTTTTCCTCCGGATATACTTGTAAGGGAAAAGGAATTAACTCTGAAATAATGTAGCTTGAACAAATGAGCTTCACAGGAGTGTCAGATAAAAGCTGGTTTCTCTATATACCCACACTGGAGCTGGGTCCTCAAATATTTTGCAGTTTCACCATCTAATACAACATTATTTGTTCATAATGCTTTCCTGAATTCTGCTGTGGTTGCAGTAAAACCACAGTCACGGAAACACAAAAAATGCTTTTTCTTATTGTCTCTTCCATGGAGATCCTGTAGAAAGACAAACAGACATACAAACATGCTTCAAACTGCTTTTGAAATGGTTGTTTGGAAAGTATTGTATCTATTCCTTTCTGAACATTCATTAGTCATCTTTCTAAAGAATCAAAAGTCTCTGAAAAAGCAGATCTCACTACATAGATGTTTTAAAATATGGTCTTGTGATTCAGAACACAGTAAAGACAATTCCTGTTAATGAGCAGAAATGTTTTATGTCATTGTGGCACCACAGTTGTGTAATACTTAGTAAATAGTTGGAAACACCATACACATTAATTTCTAGTTATCATTCATCCAAACCTAGGATTAGTGTGATCCAAACCAGATGAATGAGGAAAACAGCTACTGTTTTAAACAGTTCACTTGCACATTTTCCAGGCAGAAGACAAACTAGCTGTAAATCACAGTTGGTCAGTTTAACGTGTCTTTCAGAGTCCCATCAGAGTAAAACCAAACTCTGGAATCATTAGAATGTAATATTTTCCATAGACGTGGTGTTAACCCAGCCACAGGGACTGAGAAGCACACACCATATACTGCTTTAAGCATCATCGCAGATGATTCTGATGTTTATTACAATGTGAAATATATGATTAGTTTAAAAGGTTATGATTGTTTCATATTGAAAAGGACTTTATAAAATAGGCTACTCCACGTAATTAAGCACTGCATTACAATGTGTACTACATGACTGTTCTGGAAAGAAGGTGATTTTATTTATGCAGCTGATAACAGAAAGTGGATAAAAATAATTCTCTTCTCACTGGTGTTAATTTAAAGTTATCATAGTTATTCCACTTTAACATGAGATGAAGATCTTCCCCACATAAAAGCCATTTGGCATTCTTACACTATTTAATTGCCTAGTGATTTCATAAACACAGGATTATATTGTATTATCTGCTGTGTTGTGTGAGGGGCTCTCTCCTAAATTCAATAAAGTTTCAGGGATGGTAACTAACAGATTTCTCCTTGCCTGTCCAAACAAACAGACCCAAGAGGCTGCTCTGATTGCTATAATGTCTATGGCAGACTGAGGGATCTCCTAACTGGCAAACATAAAAGGTTGTGTTTCCATAGAGACTGACAACATTTGTATTTGGTAAGTGATTTTTAGTGATCACAGTGGTCCTTCCTTGGCCATTGAATCACCTTACCTGAAGTTGTGTGTGACATAATGTTTCATCCAGTCCTATGCTCTTCACTACAAAAACTTATTCATCATTCAGGTGATTTTGTTTACTAATCATGTAATTTCTTTCTTTGTTTTGGAAACTGAAATAAACTCACTGAGCAGCTTTTCCAGAACTCAGATGTGTCTCTGTCTGAATCTTCTCCTGTTTGACATGCTTGAAGACGTGCTATAAAGAAAATCCCTGAGCTGCCGTTTACTGAATCTGTAGTTCAATCTATAACAACTGTTAGATTGTCCAGGCCTCCAACCTTGGTACTCCGAGGAAATAAGAAATATGTTTTCATTGTGATTTTAAGACTATTTTGAAAATACAAACAAGGGAAATGTCAACTTTAAATATCTGGTCTTCTGCTGGATAGTACTAAGAGTGAATTCTGCCAGATTCCTTTTTCTGTTTCACCAGGACTGTGCTGAGAGTCTCTCTGGAAGTCAGTGGACTTATTCAACCACCTCTCAGTTTCTTCAAATGTGAGGTAATTCCAGTGCCACCTCCTAGGAGTTAACTTCACCCTCGACAGTGCAACAAGCGTTTAAATCATCTGCAATAAAGTGTATGCTGTTGCTCTGGATTGTCATTGGCTTAATTAAACACACTAAGTAGTGAGTAAAGTTGTTGTGCTTCTCTCACTCTTTGCACACTTTTGTTCATGTGGGCTAAGTAAATATATTTTGAGAGAAGATTCTCTTAACTGCCAAGAGCAGCGTATTTACTTGCTTCACATCAGAATTCAGTTATGTCATCAGTTTTTTCAACAAATAGGATGTTGAATCTCAATTTTCTCTTGATTTGTGGTTTTATTATGCTGGAATGTATTCAAAAGATCCACTTTGATGCAATATTGAGAAGGTGTTCGCAAGCAGAATGTTTCTATGAATATTCTCTCAAGAGTGACCACTTTGTCTGACTCAGTATCTTCCATTTTATTGGAAGTTAACATTTATATAAAAATACTTTAGTTCAGCCTCTGGAAGAGATTAAACAGTGGTATGTGGTGCCATTTGATCACTTCTGTAATACCCCAGAACTTAAAAAAAAAACAACTTCCCACAGGTAACATTCAGAGTTTATGTGCAGCTTTCCGACATTTTCTAGTGGTCAAACTAGATGAAGCGTCTGAGGCTGTCAGTACCTGTGAGCAAATCCCCTTGTCCCAGCTACAGATGCTCTAAAGAAGTCGTTCATTAACTAAAATCCTGCTATGGGCTGAAAAGGGACATGGTTACACGTGTGTATTTAGGGTGGTTTTGGATCTCATTAAATTCTTGACTTGGAAGATGACTTTTGCTAATGAATTCTGTAATCAGTTTTGGCTCTTAAGGTAATCTGTTAATGATTTACTTTTTAAAATGTTTTTTTAAAATACTATTTAAAATGTATTTTCTTGTATATTGAGGATTGCTTCATTGTTTTTGAAAATGAATGCTTGATTGATGTTTTTGTGGTTCTCTCCCCTTGTACTTGCCTTTAGACCAAAAAGAGTAATTTACTATTTTCAATATTCAACTTCATGGATTCTCTTTAATATCCACCAGTGAACCTCTTCTAATTTTTTTACATCTTTCAGAGAAGAGGAATCAAATCTAAGTCAGAATGCCCAAAGAAAGGGTAACATCAATTTATGTAAAGGTATCCTATTTTCAGCATTATCTTCCACCACATCCTTAATGTATACGAATATTTTGATTTGCTTTGGAACAGTTTAGACCAGATCTTCAGTGATTATCTAGGAGTACCAAAATTCTGTTTTCCATAATTGGTTCACTTTTTTTTTTTTTCCAATATTTCAGAGCTCACTGATGTATGTATAGGAAATAGCACATAAATTCCCAAAACATTGGGAAAGGCAAAGAAACATAGTGGAAGAGCTGCCTGGTCTTGCTATTAACAAACAATTGTGCAAATTAATTAATAAGAAGGTTGAAGCTGCTTATTTTCCATCTGCTTTTCTCCAAAGTTTATGACCTGACTGCATGCTATATGGCTATGGCACACGGCAAACCTACTTTCTTTTTTTTCCTCCTTTGTTCAGCTGTGCTATTCACTTCCTTCAAAACACTTTTTATCCAGAAGTAGCTTAGGATAATGTCATTGACATTAGCTGAGGAAAAGCCAAATATGAGAATAAATCATTTCTTGGTCGCAACTGTGTTGTAGTAACTCTCATAGTTGTTCTAAGATGTGTTTTTTCCTCATAAACCTGCATATTGTAAAGAAAGCTCAGAGAACACATAGCCAAGAAAATAATCCAATATAAATACATAGACTCTATCAAACAAATTTGCTTATATATTCACACTAGAAATAGTAGTGTAAAAAACATTGCTGGAAAGCACAATTCTCTCGGAGATTCCCTATTAAGTCCTGTAGCTACCACTGAAGGTTTTGTTTCAGGATGCATTTATGTCAGGAAACTGACATAATCAGCAGATTTTCCCAGACTTTCTAAGAGATAATGTTCTTTGCTTTTTTTTCCTCTGTAGCAAACCAGGAAAAGGTGTCTAACTGCACTGTCATAATTCCTAAATGATATTTAGGAACACATATTTTTTTCATAGAGTTTTGTGCTACTACTCTGGGGAAAGTTGTAGGTCGAGTAGAATCAATAGGAGTTTGCCACTGACTTTTATGCAGCCAAGATTCCACCCCCTGCACCAGACTATTTCCTGTCAGGAAGGCCCCTGAAAATTTCTCAGGTATTGTAAATGACCTAAAAGGTGAAGACCAAGATGTTTTCACATAGCAAAAGTGCTGTCAAGGGGTTCTAACTTATATGAATAAGTTAGTTCTTTAATAAACAGTGGAAAAAGTTGATAACAATTCTAGTTCAGATCCTTGGCTGTGATAATTCTGTGCTGGTGTGTATATTTAATCTCATGAAAACCCACTTGCGTCAGCTGATAATAGAGTCAAAATATATTTTGATAGTATTATTTTATTTAGAATCACTTTTTGAAAGTAGATGACTGAATGGTAAGGTATGAATATGAATATTTATTTTATTTTTGAAAACTTCAGAACAAAATTCTGTAAACATATAAGTGAAGAAGATTCACAGGTAAGACTGGTCTTGTCACTGTCAGCTTTGCAAAACCCATAACAAAATGAAGATGAGTTTTATTGGGTAAAAAATCCAAGAATGTTTTCTTACTAATATCTAAATAAGTGTTTTAAAATTATTTTATTTCTATACATAGTTTTATTTATTTTTTTATTCTCAGCAGTAGAACAGTCTAATAATGCACTGAATACTCTGTGATATGGTTGCATTTCACCCCATTCTCAAGTACAATTATATTAATTCATAAAGAGGAACAAGAAGTTGTCTGCTTCCTTTGGGTAAGAAACTGAAGACATTAAACATGTGAACCAGAAGTACAGGACAAACTTGCGTACTTTGCATGACCTAAATAATTAGTAAGTACAACATAAAAGGTGTCAGTTGTTACCTTATGTATAATATCTAAAAATCTTGCATGAGGACTAGCCCTTGGGCAAATACGTATCTTTGTTTCTTATGTTAGAAAAAGTTGACTTTATAAACACAAAGAAGAGTGTGTTATATGTCTGCTACTTAACGGAACTTTCTGCAGGTTACCAAGTCTAACGTTTAGAATAAAGTGCATAACTAAAGAATATATTGTATTAAGCTGTTTTATAAGCTTTACTTTTTTAGATTGTATAGTCTTATCATTACATTTATACACAAAGGGGTTTTTTCTGCCATGGAAGAAAGTTAACTTCTATATTACATGAGAATAGATTAATCTATGGGATTCCACATTTATAAATAAATGAAAACCACAACTTAACAAAAATAAATCAAATAGCATTGAAAACAGTTGTTAAACTGATGTGAATGGGTGTTAAATAAAACCTAAGGCACAGCAAGATCCAGAATAGTTTCTTATGTCCTCAGGAATGCAAAAATCTATGCAAGTGCAAAAAAGAAGATTAATTTTAGTACTTGTGTTTTAAAGAAAAAATAAATCTAGCTCATTTAAACAAAATCACAATCAGATTTCTGATGTACTTAGTATCATATTTCTTTTCTAGAAGTTGAATTTTTAATGTGAAGCAGTGGTAAACTTTAAGAAAAATATTGGATGTATTTCATACTCTGTATTGGAATACATGATGCTCTTCCTTTGCAATAAAGGAGAGTTAGAACTATTCGTAGTTTTTAACAATTTTATCTGTAGCTTTTTGGTATTCCAAAAGAGGGTCACTGCAAATAATCTTTTATTATGTCCATTCTGTCTCACATGAACATAAACTTTAACTGCTATAGGTACTCCCTGTTGCAGTGTGCACATGTAGCTTATTATTTAAGCATTCACAACCATCTTGAGACACAGCGTTTACTGGCAACATTTCCATTACCCATTAGTATAGGCATTAAGTGTGGGTTTGTAACTGGAAATAGTTAGTGCTCAGGACTGATGTCTACAATATACATGTTTCAGGGGGTTTTACTTTAGACTAGTTCCAGTTCAGTCTAGAGGACAACATGTCTGTCAGTGGTAGGAGTTCATTTCATACTCTCTCAGAGTACATTTCTCAGTTTAGTTTCAGTTAAAAGGAATCCGGTTTGCATGCTCTGAGACAACTCAGTGCCTTGAGTGATGATTTGTGGGAGATTTCCTTCAAAGGTGTAGCCCTGATCACTAACTATAGTTTAATTTACTGACATGCTAATGTAGACATAGCACAGTAAACTAAAGGTAAATTAACAGTGCAAAACATAAATGTGCTTCTAGCTACAGGAGCTACACAGAAAGGTTTTTACAGAAGACGTTTCCTCTGTATTACTGACATGGCTGCAGATATACTTTATTACCTAGTTATTAAGTAATTAATTTTGTCTAAAACTTCAAAGGAGAAACATCTCAGAAAAATGATTTTACCAGCATGTTTGAGTGTCTGAGTTGCTATTTTGCTTGCACTTTGCATAATAAATATCCTGTGTAGGAATAGGATAAGATGAAGAAAGTAATTTCATAATATTATAAAGTGAAGCAAAAATTATTACTAGTTAGTATAAATGCCATACAAATATCTAATGTAAATAATGATTATGTAGTAAGATTTCATGGCACATTCTGTATTCCACTTGAATAATTCTTAAAGGGTATGTGTTACTGAGCACAGAAAGATAATGAGTTCACAGAAGGTGTTATACTATGGACAAAGAATGGCTAAAATTCAAGTTAAAATTACACTATCAACATCATAATTTTTTTAAGGCTTTTTTTTTTTTTTGGACCGTTTATTGTAAGTGACTAAAAATGAAGATAATTTATTGAAGTAACAGCTGCCTGAGGTTTCATTTGAAATATGTGATTTCTACATGTACACAATCTACAGTTGTTATTGCAAAAATAAGATTCCTTTGTGATTAAAAGTAATCATTTCCACTAAGGGGTTTTATGTGTATAACTTAGTAATTTATGCCATGTAAATAAAAATGAGCCTTTGAGGTTTTCCTTTGTTGTAAGAATTTACAAAGATAACCACAACAGACTGTAAAAATTTGCTAAGCCTGAAAATATCTGCATCAGGGACAGAAAAGAAATTTGTTTCATGGCTGTTCTATAACTGATAGGAATATCTTGATCACAGAAAATTTCCCAAATAAGTCTTAGTGAATTTGGCTGATTTTTGCACAGAAATATATCTAATAATGCATTTTTATCATTGTAGGTTTAGGCCTTGATGGGCAGGACTTCAGGATAGAGGCACAGTGTATTTATCACAGTGAGTGACAAATAGCTAGTTCGTCTCCTGGAATATGTTTATTAAGCAAATGAGATAGAATGAATGAGATAGAATGGATCCTTGATGTTAACTATTAATGTATTAAAACCAAATTCTAATCCTTCTTGATTCATGCAAGTGAATAGCATTCCTATCTTACCATGGATTTGAGTTTGTCTGATTGATATGCAGATCTGGGGAAAAAAAAGTGTTATAGAACACTTCTGTATGTTTGTTCGTGGGTCATGTGAATAAATGATTATAGCTGAATATTCATCTCTGCAAACTAATAACACTGGCTTTGCCCTCTGATATACACAAACAAAATATCAGTTAAATGAGAGGTGTGTTACACAGAACAGGACAGTATTTCTATCAGACCTGTGGAACTATTAGACCACTGGTATTTCCTGCATAATATTTGACATCACTTGGGCAATTCTTGAGTTATTGGTGTATATAGCTATAGATATAATTCTGAAATAATTTATAGGTTAATTTTTAAATTTATAAACTGCACAAATTTTACTTTTTGGATTACTATTAAAAGAGCTCCATGATGGATTTCTTTCTAAAAGTGTGCTAGATGCCTAATATTTTGTGGTTTAATATGTTAATATAACATAATTTATTTTATCATCCTCTGAGAGACTGGAATACATAGGGTAGAATAATGCATAGAGTAGTTTTAAATAAATGCTTGGGTGATGTGTTTGTTCTCCCGTACTAACAGAGGTCTAATAGTACATGAGCTGCAAAATGAGTATGAAAGTGATACTTTTCAGCATCCAAATAACTGATGTTTTAGGGTTGTGGTGGTGCAACCCGCCAAGACATACTGAGATCTCAGTATGAGCCCCCATTATGCTGTTATCTTTATTACAAGTGCAGAAGCTTGGGCGTCAGGCATCCCCTGGCCACAGCTGGGGCATCTGCTGCCTGAATTATATACCAGAATGACTCAGCATAAGTTGTGGCCAGAATGGAAAATTTTGACCAAAACCAATCATCTTGAGATCCTATAAACAGTAATCAAAAAGTGAGAACTTTTGATCTTTGGGACCACAGCAGTGTCTGTGACCCAGGACCTCCCCCTGAGCCGAGACGCCTCTCAGGGTAGATTTTGCGAGAATTGAAAGATCATCTGTGGACGATTTTGTGAGGACTCAAAGGTCTGATTTTGTGAGGGTCGTTGACCGTCCATCGATGAGTGCTGACACATAAAAGGGAGTAATGCACGAAACTCACAACATGGGAAATATTAGTCAAATGTTATTGTGTGTGTGTGCGTGTGTGTGTGTGTGCAGTTTGATTCAGAGTTGTTTGTCTGTTTATGTGATTTAACACCCATCTGTGTGTCCAACTCTGCTCTAAGTTTTGGGTGACCCTTGCCATTCTCAAATCTTTAACTAAGTCACTATTTTGAATGTAACAGATTCCACTGAATTGCTCTGTTAAATTGCCTGATGATTAAGAGCTGTTAAGAATTACACAGCCTAATCTATCTCAAAAATATTAATAAGTCCTAAGTTGCTGCTAAACCAAAGCCACGTAAAATATCATATTTGTGACAGGAACCTGCTCACAAACTTGAGAATTTCTGAATACAACTCCTTCTTTTTAAAAAAGACACTGAAAATTCGCAGAATCACAGAATGTTAGGGATTGGAAGGGACCTCAAAAGATCATCTAGTCCAATCCCCCTGCCGGAGCAGGACACCTAGATGAGGCTATTGATTGCTAGAAGAAACATTTCTATAAAACTCAACACGCAGTCTTGTCCTCACACTATCTTTTGAGAGGTGCTCTCCACAGAGCACTTGAAGACTCCTCTGACTGTTTTTGTGCTAGCAAGTACTACCTGTTTTTTCCCTCAGGAACACAGTTTGGCTTGTATCTGTATGACTAAACTCTCTCCTTTCCCAATACCAAATGGACTTGACCATATTGCTCACTTTGAGAAACTTCTGGCTCATCCTGTCCATTAAGGTGTGCTCAGGTATCATTTGACACATATTAAAACTGTGCCAGAGAAATTGCTAGAAATGAAACAGCGTGGACGTTTCCATGTCAGTGCTTGAATCTGCACCATAGCTTTGTCTAAGTTACTGATAAAGGTGTAGCCTCTGTGCCTTGATGCCTCAGATATACCTAAAGATATTGCTCTTTGTAGAATCACTAAGGAGGAAAGAATGATCTAGTTACTTATTTGTTTATTTATTTATCTATTTATCACAAAGGAAATGATCTTTCAGATAATTTCTTGTTATCACTAATCTGTCCTTTCTGTTGAAAAGGTCAGTCTTCAGTTCAGCCATTTTTAAATGTACAGGAGGAACGTCTTTTATTATCATAACACTTCCTCTGGTTCGCATGGGTGCTAATCCTGATCCTTTGGAAGCCCCATCCTCCACTTTCTCATAATGAGGTTTTCCTTTTTGTCCTCCTTCAACATTAGTTGGTCAATTTACAAACTGACACATATGCCAGAGCAAGCCAGTATGGCTTCAGCTCCTGGCAGCTGTGCTCAGAGGACAGAAAGTGTCACAGCAACTCTTAGGAGTCACAACTCAGCATGGGTCACTTGTTTAGTATTTTTTAAATTGTATTCACAGGTTTCTTAAAAAGATCTTTAGTAGCTTTTCCATTCTGTTAAACCAAAGAAGCATAGATGTCACAGAGACAATACTTATACATATCTGTTCTATTGTTTTTTTCCACCAACTGTTTACAGTTTTGCTGTACAGCACATTTTACTTTTACTGAATTTATTTATATGGGACAACAACTTGGTTTTGGAAATACGGGTTGCTGACTCTTATATATGACTGTCTAAAGAAGAAAAATGAATGATGAACTTTTAATGATGGTATTTTTACACAAACCCACAACTCCCTCAAAATATAGAGTCCTGTGTTTTACATTACATTATTTCCCACTGAGAACAATTCGCACCCTAATTTCCAGCCACATTCCACCAGATTTTCCCCCAGATGAACAGTTGTTTCCACTGGTGAGATGTTAACTATGTTAATTCTCTTAAGTGGTATTTGCACATTATCCCTTTGTACATAACTTACCAATTAAGAGATAATTCTAGCTAGTAATGGTTCATTCAAGGGGTTTGTTCGTTCTTTCATTCAAGCCTTTTTGTTAGTAACATGACACCTCACAGACACATTTAAATAAAAGTAGGTTACGCTAAAGACTTTTCCTTAAGCTTCCTCAGAAAAAAAGTTTGTGCAGAATCAGAGCTCTTTATAATCACAGGCAACATATACAATTAACCACACCTGAGTTCTCATCGGAGGTCACCATATGTGTCTCCCTACATAAGGTCTTAATTTGCCTGTGACACATATTGCATCCACTCATTCTTTCACACCATCCCTCTAACATCATTACCTCACTTTACTCATATGCACCCCAGACACCTGTGATTTTCTAGTATGTTCTCCATAAGGATCCCTATCACACCCACCTCTCAACATCCGTGCTGAATTTGCTCCAAAGGCGTGTTGTTGTTGGAGAAGAAAATAAGAGCCATCACCAGGGGCAGGAGTCATAGGCACATTTGTACTGTCTCTGATAGGTCCTTACTTAGTCACCAGAAACTGTAAGACGGCACAGGTGACCAGCCACTGAGAATTATTACTCAAGGGTGGAGTGCTCTAATCCTTGGCTGTCGACATGGATTCCTGTACTACTGATCGTTATCCCTCATACCCCTCACCTGGGCTTGGCAGGAGGCTTGGCATACACTGCATACGGACAACACTGCAATATATCCCCTTTTTCAAGATCATCCTACTGCTAATCCTAACCCTACACTCTGCCCAACAAGGAACGACCACCACTGACACCAGCTATCTCCCTAACAACACCAATACAGCATGAAACTGGTGCAGCTGCACAGCAGTTAAGGACCATTGCCGCTTGCCTTGGAGGTCAGCCAGCTGAAGAAATACTTTCAGTCAACTTATTGTTTGATTCCTAGAGAAGGCGGAAATGAATTCCCTTCAGTGAGGACAAATAATGGTTCAGACTTACCCTGTCACTTCAAAGCACAGAATGGTACACTGTTCTATTTCAAGTCTCAATCTAATTCAGAAGATTAACTCAAATACGTCCAGCTGACCTTTCTCTCCAATGTTTTCTTATAGGAAGGATGGGTCTTGCGGCAATCATTAGAGTTAGGGTTACATTTGGAGTACATAGTGGTAATACAAAAGCCTGAAGGCAGTTAATTCTATTCTGCCCACAGGAGTTTGGAACAGAGCTGAAATCTATTGTCAACACTTTTTTTTTACTTTGTGTGTAGTTCTTCTTGTCATAATAAGTCCTATGTTGGGGGCTTGCAGATCTGAAAGTGGAGTTTAGTTTTGTTCTTGAGGCTGAACAGCCTTCAGACAGAAGACTGAAGAGAAGTCTGGAGTCAATTGTGGTCAACAGCTTATGTTCTCTTCACTGGATGGGTGGTTCCCTTGGCTAGAATTATTGTTAAGGGTAAGGTTATTTGGGGGAATGTAATGACTGAAGAACCAATTTCAACATCTGGTGCCTTGTCCTCAGAACAAGGGGAAAAAGAGTTGGTTTAGATGATTTTTTTTTTCCTTATCATTTTTTTCTATTAACTTACTTAAGTTCAGTTCTTATGTTTGCGCTAGTGTTTGGGAAACTACAGACTGAAGAGGGTAGTTAAATGCTGGGTGCTACATGTCTCAAGGTTAAGAAGAAGGATGTTAAAGACAGCTGATGTTTTGTGTCCTGTTTGTTGGACAGTTGCAATATCTGACCATTACTAGGTTTACAATTAAGTCTGGACTCAGGGTTTGAAAAATGGAAAGTGAAGAGCTGTTTTTAATGCTTGAAGCTGCACACTCTTCAGCATTACAAAAGGGAATTGTATTGCCTGTACATGGGGTCTTTTTTAAAATTTTATTTTTAGTTTATTTTAAAAATATTTTTTGTCTTATTTCTATCTTTTCTTGTTGCATTTCATTCCTGGGCAACAACTATAAAATAGGTTCAGAAAAGGGTAGCTGGGGGTGAATTTTCCTTTTATGGCTTGGATTGGGCTCAGGTTGAGGTTTGGGATGGTCTGAGAATTTAAATGTTGCATATCTAGTTTTCTTTCTGGAGGATCTGGGAACTTAGGGTTCAGAAAGTGGCTTGTTTGATTGGCCTCTATATGTTTTGTTCTATAGTGAATGCTGACAGCCAGGGTGAGACTAGGTTTAGACTGAGTAAACTAAAGACTGAAGATACTACTAGGACTGTAGAATAATAGCAGGAAGTACCAGGCGTGGGGTATAGTTGAATTATGATTAGGGTAGACAGTATAAAGTATGAAGAGCCATCTTGCTTATGAGATAACGTAGGACCTTCAGAGGCCGGTATCTATCATTACTAAAACATGATTTTCTTTGCTCTAGTTACATATGGTTTAGTTTAGAGTTAGGCATAAAAGCTGCATAGAGCCCAGGTGAATTCCGTGTCTCAGGACACAAGGAGTTAAGGAGAAGACTGAAATCATGGAAATCCATGTGTTATTTCCTCTCTCTCCTGTAGAGGTTAGTTCCCTAAATTATTAAAAGGTACTTGTTTGGCACCAGTTAATTTATATTTATATAATGCAAATAAATATGTGTTCTGTTAAACAGTTGGTTTCCATTGTACACTGCACATATGCTAATTCACTTCTGTGATCCTTTTGGCAAGTTAGCTAACCATGTCTCTCTGGACAGAGGTCAACTCAAGCGATATGTATCTCTACAAATTGCTATTTATCTGTACATTTTGTTAGAGATAATTAATATGGGTAAGCTTGTGCTGGGTTCGTCTCTCTGTTCTACACAACCCTCAGATTTCCTCCTGAATGCCTCAGTTCTTGAAACACAAATTCTCTTCGTTGTTCTAGGAAAAGCAGTACTCTATCCATCAGCACTACAGGGCTCACATTATTTACTCCTTTCCTTCCCATGCAGTTTTTGACCTTTCTGGTGTCTGTGCACACAGACATAGATACCCAGAGACATGTCTAGCACTGGAAAGTTAATTTAAAAAATTCCTTCCAATACATATGTCTGTCTCTTACACAACTTTCTATTCTGTAATATCCTTGTCGACTCTCTGGAGTTTCCCTTGGTCTACAGGCGATGCCCCAACATCTAGAGCTGTGTTTATGAGTAAATGCTTTGCTTTCTGGTTCCCAGTGCAAGTGGCACAGCACCAGTCACAGCCATAGAGCTAACTCTTCCCTTTCCTGTTGCCCCACAGTGTAAGGCAACAGTTCTGCCCCATGTTAACCTCTGAGTGTACATCCACATTATCTGCAATAATAGTGGATAGCACAGGCAAACCCCACACACGCTAAGAACTACATAATGTGGGCAATTTCATGCTAGCGATCAACCCATGTGTGGTCCTTGGTTAGTTATTATTAGTATAAACACAGCCCAGGCATCCTTGTTGTGTAAGAAAAACCCTGCTATCTTCTTCCCATTATTCAGTAGAAATCTGTCAGTGGAAATAGACACTATGCACAAAGACATTATAATTGCTTTAAGAAACAGTTAAAATGAAACGAAGAACTTGAAAATTGAATTTAGAAGGAAAAAAAAAATCAACAAAACCAAATAAAGACAATGGCTTAAGTGGTACGTCTGTCAGCAATTTCTGTTTTAAGGCCCGTCGCAAACTAATCCATGATCCACGAACTCCACTCAAGGTGAATGAAAGACACCCATGCAGGCAAGATAGGGCTTTGCTTTATTTCATTGCAAGTTGGACAATGTCTCCAAATATGTGTCATATTTAGTAATGAAGAATGTAAATGCAAATTAATTCCAAAAGCTTCAATTGAATGGTTTCAAGCATGGAAACCAAAGCAAAGCTTGGATCCAGAAGTGTAGCTGTCATAACAGTGATCAGAATAATAAAGGTAATAAAACACATGGTGAGGACTTGTTTTGGTTAGAGAATAGCAGCAGTTTATCTACAGCACTGCAAATGCAGACTTCTAAAATGTCAGGAGCAAAATGTACTCTTTTGAAAGAATATTGTAGTACACAGAATGTAAAAAGGAAGTTTATTTTGCCACTACATTTCTTTGATCTTGCTAGTGCTTTCATAACTCCATTTTTTCTTTTGTTTCTTTTAGTCATGAGGTCATAAACCCACATTTATGATGACATTAGTCTTTTACCACAGAATGATCGGTATGTCCTGGACTCAGCCTTGTGGGCTACAAATGATCAACTAAGAAAAAAATTGTCTGAAAGAGATTTCGTCTTTTTAAAAATAAAAATATTTTTAGTAATAAGTAAACAGGAAAAATTAAAATTAAACTGGCTAAATATTATTTGTGGGATGTTTTAAAATGCTATTTATCTAGGAACCCCTCTGCTCTCATCAGACCTCACCTGTATTACTTCATCCAGCTCTGAGGCCCCCAATGGAAGAAGGACACAGACCTGTTGGAGCAAGTGCAGGGGAGGACCATGAAGATGATCAGAGGGCTGGAGCACGTCTCTTTTGAAGACAGACTGAGAGATTTGAGGTTGTTCAGTGTAGAGGAGGCTCCAAGGAGGTCTCATGGTGCCCTCCTGGTACCAAAAGGGGACCTACAAGAAAGCTGGATAGGAATTGTTTACAAGGGAAGTGGTTTGAAACAAAAAGAGGGTATATTTAGACTGGGCATAAGGAAGAAGTTTTTTACAATGAGGGTGATGAGGTACTGGAACAAGTTGCCTAGAGAAGCTGTGAATGCCCCATCCCTGGCAGTGTTCAAGGCCAGGTTGGATGGGGAGCAACCTGGTCTGCTGGAAGGTGTCCCTGCACATGGCAGGGGCTTGGAACTAGAGGATCTTTAAGGTCCTTCCAACCCAAAGCATTCTATGACTCTGTCATAGGAATGTTATGAAAGTTTTGTTTGGCTAAGGACCTTTCATCAGGATTATTAATTTTCCACACGTTACTTCTGAAAGACTGAATTATATGTTATTAAGAATATAGAAAATGCACAACTGTGCTGAGAAGTTTATATACAAGACAGCAGTGAAGCCTCACTCGTGTTAGCTATACTGAAATTCATGTACTTTCATGTTCAGCCGTCATTTTGTTTGCACATCCCTAAGTGTTAGATATGATGACAGTGGTCCTGAGTAAAAAAAAAATATTTTTTGAATTACTATGGAATGCTTGAAAATTTGAGTTACTGTGAACATTATGTAACAACATCTTCAAATTTGCAGTCTGTGAAACAGAAAAGTTCCAAAAAGCTTTCCAAGTAAATTAGGATAGAAATACAAGTCTCTCATTATGGCATAGGAATTATGCTGAATTATAGTATAAGAAACCCTGCTTGCTTTGGTTGAGGATGACAACATATATGCAGAAGATTTATTAATACATCTGTCTGAATAAGCACCCATAAATTGATGCATTAACAGCAAATTCTTAACTACAATGTCTTTCTAGTCTCAGCACAGGTATTTGAGTCAGTCAACCCGGCATGCTCCTTGAATGGTGTTATACACAAAGAAAAAAACATATTTTCTGCAATATTGTGCTACTTGTTATGAAATAATCCAAGACTCAGCCTCCATCTGAAAAAAAAAAAGATAAAAGTAATTATTTCAGATCAAAATCATTGTGTATTCCTCATCCTTATAAAGAGCAACAGTGGCAGTAATGTTTTACATTGTTATTAAAACCTACTGCTTCATTGATGGAAAGGGTCAGTGTCAGAGAAATATAATTCTGTTTAATACTAAAAGTTTGACAACAACAACAACAACAACAAAGTGTTCTGCCAGCTTAACTGGCAGGATGCTGGAAATCCTGAGCTCTTACTGTGCCTGGCTTCATAGTGATATTTTCTTGAAGGTTGTGCTCTGGTTTGCCATACAAGGACTTTTATGTTCAGAGCTTTTCTGGCCCCTCTATTGCAGATTGACTCCAAGCTGGAAAGCCCCCAGGGCTTTAGTCAGCATATCCAAGAGACTCCCTGAGTATGAATTTTCAGGGCTGCTGAGCTTCCTTTTCTAAGGCTGAGAAGTTATCAGACCAAACAAATCTGTGAATCTCTGCTGAGAGGCAATGCCTAGAGTACCTCAATGTCATGCCCACTAGGCAGTGCTGAAGTAGACTAACATACTTTCCAACATCTGCCTGGGGCAGGATGGGAAATAGAGTCGGGAGACAAGGCATGTTGTGATGCTCTGTAACTTTTCTGAAGTGGCTGCTTGTTGCCTGGTCTGCCATAACACTATGAATGAAAAGGGTTGGCTGCCACAGAGGAACATTGTGATGGTTGTGAATCCAAGCTTTGCTTTTTAATTGCAGAGTTGTATTTTGGTGGATTTGCCTTACTGGTCATGCGTCCTGCCCCTGTAGGTAACTTTCACATACAAGAGCTCTGGTCACCTGCAGATCCCAAGTGCCCCTGTAGCAAACACCTCAGCAGCTCTGTGAGGTGGTGTCTTATTGCAGAAGGCCTCAATTCAGATGGAGACTCAAAGTGGAATTTTTCAATTTTTTCCTTAATGTGAGAATATCAGGATTCTTTGAAATTTTTATTCGTGAAGTTCCATTTTGCTAGGAAACAAAATTTATCTGGAACAAGCTAAGCTACACAAATAAAATCTGCTGAAGGAGACTAACTGAACAAAAATTGTTCTGCTGCTGCCTAGGGTGTCTTTAAATGAGAAACTATCTCTTCAGTATTACTTTTCTGACCAGTAGCTTTCAGTGACTTCCTGATATTTGCCTCACTGATTGCTCTGTCACATCTTCTCCCAGCTATAGATACTGCATCAGGGGTGTGGATTTATACACTTCTATTGACCATCTGAGACCTTTGTAGACAAAATCTCCTTACTTGCAGAGCTGGAATGCTAGTTTGAGAAGTCTGCTAGAAACTCCCTATGTCCAAATTTCTAGCACTGACCTTCAGTATCTTTTAGAGATGAGGAAGACAGACAATGACTCATGCAGGGAACTTAACCTTACATTTGTATTTACATTTATATTTACGCTTAAACTTATAAATGTTTATTTGTGTTTAAAATGTTATGATTCTTATTTCTTAATGTCTTTTTNTTTTTTTTTTTTTTTCTGGGATGACTTCAAAATGTGCAGCTTGCACTTTGTCTCAAAACAGCAATTATTTTTGAAATAGTTTTGAGTTTGTTGTAAACCAGAAATTCAAAATTCAGGTGACGCTAATTATAGTTTTGTCCTCCTCTTAGACATGCTTTTCTTTTGGCTTAGCTATATCCCTTCCAGTATCAATGAAACCAAAGATCATTGGAATTTATTGATGTTTTGTATTCAAAATAACTGCCTTTCCATTGTGTTGAATTCTTAGCAGTTCCTTACACACGTACAAAAAGACTGAAGATGGCTGTGAGATCAGGGACCAGATTTATAATACTCAAAAAGTCATTTACCAAAGAGGACACTCTTAAATCTCTGCTCTACTAAAGCAGAATAGTGTGCAGGAACTGAGCAAGTCAGTAAGAAATGCCTTTTAAGAGAAAATAAATGGATTTCACACCCACTTTGGACTTACTGTGCAAAGTGAAAACATTGAATGTAACCACTTGTCTGAGTAATGATAAATCCACCACTAGCAGTCTGCCAGATCACTCTCTGCTCTTGGACACTTACTTTTCTAGAGTTGAACAGGAGTATACATCTGCAGTCTCTCCAAGGAGTTCTCACCTGATGTCTGCTATGAAGGTGGCTTGCAACGGCAGCTGTTCAGGATTCAGAATTTCCCTTCAGGAGGAAACCCTAAGATTAATCAGAAATTCTGTTTTTTTTAAATTAAGAGCTAAATATTTATTTTACATAGTAGTAAACTTAAATATGAGAAATGTACCATCCCATGAGGGAGGTAAAACAGCATTTTTATCAAGAGATTTTTTTCTTCTTTTTCCTGAATGTGACGCTTTATTCCTTGCAATGTGTTTTCAATAGGCTATCATTTTCCTATAGCAAAATATTAAATCAGCTCTACTGATGAAAAGCTATTTCTGAGAAATGCAAGTCTCATACCATTTTTTGATTATTAGTAACACTTTAAATGGCAGCCAAGCTAAAACTAATGAATTGTAATCCCCAAATCACAGTTCAATAACCTGCAAGTGAAGGTGAGTGCTGAATAGAAAAGTGTATAGCTTCCAAAGTATACCAAGGATAAACTTTTTAAAGCACACTTTGATTGGTGAGGTGTGTACTCTACCAGTTAATTGTAACAAGGGGTTTTTAACCCAAAATAAAAAGCTGAGAAAATACAGAGAATAACAAATAAACCTAATATTACTGCTGTAAAGCAAGCCAATAACAGGTGAGCATTAACCAAGATGATCTGTCTTTGCTAAAAGCATCTCTACAGTGGTAAGAAAAGTGGAATTTTAAAGAGAAGAATTTGTATTGATATTAGGAATACCAGAAAATTCTACCCTTGATCCTGAATTTAGGGTAACTTAACCTTAAATTAACCGAACTTAAAGTTTGATTTCCAAAATCTGGAAAGGCACACAAACATGCACACCAACAATCCAGTCACTCCTGAAATAATTAGTGGATGTGATTGCACAGAGAAATTAGTGTTATGCAAACTATTCAATCAGTTAATAACCCAGGAAATGCTTGCAGAGTACAAGGCTTTTTTGTCTTTTCTGGCAGTTAGAAAGGAAAAGCAGCAACCATTGTTAGACTGATTGCGCATTGTCTTATAACTGGAGCAGGCTGTTTCAGTGGAAAGCCTTTGATACCCAGCTAATGAATTAAAACAGTCCTCACAGACGTTACTCATGTTGCAGGTTTGTGTCATGCTAATATTTAAACCGAATAAGTCAAATGGAAATACGTGCCTAGCCACATGGTTCTGTGACAATGTCAGGTTTATAAATAAAATAAGGAGCAATAGTTGTGCAAAAAGGCAAAGAAACACAGTTTGGTTCTTTACAAAATAACAGTTTTTACAGGAGACATTAGAATTCTATGTAAGTAGCTAAACTGAAACAAGACTGCTTTTTAACATCTGCAAGACAATCTGATTTCATCCAGATAGACTTTATTTTTCAAAAATATTAGACCAAATAAAATATATACAGTCAATCTCACAGCAGGGAAATATCCTCAGGTGATAGACCAAAAAATAAAACATGATAAAGAAACTTCAGCTAATGTGTCAAACTAGCAAATTTCATATGCTACCTTTTTTACTAGAATTGACTTCTGAAACCTAACTTAAAAATATATACTTATGTTGTCCATTTTTTTTTAATAGACTAAGTACTCACATATACTTATGTCTACTCAGGACTTCAGGAAATTCTCAGCTAACAGCATGTATTTAACAAATTATTTAACCTAAATTAAGCATCAGAAATGTCCAGAGTTCACAAAAACTTATTCCATTGAAATGTTCGCTTTAAAGTCAGCAATGCTTGACTAGAGCCTAGGCATTTCCTCTTTCATTAACATTTTCCTTTCTGTAGCATTCAGGGTAGAATTTCTAACTACTGTTCCTTCTATTTTCTTGACCTACTTCTCGTATTTCATTTTCACTTTCTGCTAAATCATTCAGCTTTTTACTACTGCTATATAAATATGTGTTCAACCTTTTTACTTGCAGTTGGTGGAAATGTATGTTACTGTAATACTATCCTCCCAAACACATCGTGTTTTCCCCATATGTGCCCTTGTATCCTGCTAGTTTTAGACCTCTGTAAGGCTGAATTTTTGTTCAAATTTTAGGTTTTGGATCTGGTTTTATTTTTAGGTATAAGAATAATTCAGGCAAGCACTTTTTGACACATCTGCTAGTGTCTTCTGTGTGTCTTCTTTGTGTCTGCCTGAAGAATATCAGTATATTCCCAAAAGATTAGTATGAGGTAGTGGTGTATGAATAATTTAGAGAGGCCTTCTGTGACAACAAGAGGTTGTTCTAAATGTCCTCATGACTAATTCTTCCTTGCCAGCAGTGCACTGGTGTTTCTCCACATGGGAAGAATTTCTCCCTGAATCCTGTCAGCCACCAGTGTTCAAACTGAGCCTAGAAACTTGGTGGGAAAGATACATGATCTTCTGTGAAATGTAAACTTATTCCAAGTTTCAGATGCCTTCTTTGAACATGTTATTTCTGGAGAAACTCAGTGCCCTTTACTTGTAAAACTTTGCAGTTTTGCTTTTAGCAGACAAAATTAATGAAGAGTTAGGAAGCAAAGGCTTAGTTTTCTATTACAGAACTGGGAAAAAGTTGCAAAAAAACCCAGGAACAAGATCATTAACACAGTGGGTTACAATATACTTGCAACATTTTGCTTATCTCTCGCTTAGGATTTTTCCTAGGAATGGCTTGGTCGTTATAGACCAAAGATCACTGTTCTTGAGATATATTTTTTGGCATCAAATGCCCTAACCCTGCAATATTGTCTCATGTCTAATAGCCATCTCCTTACTGTTGAATACACATGAAGTTTCAGGGTACCCTAGGAGCTGTGTTTTTCCTTACATTAGGATTTAGGGAAATGTAACATGAGGTAACTTGGATTATTGATTCATATATATGAGAAGGCACCTAAAACTTTTCAGTTTGAAATTTGATTTGCTAAGACATGCAAAAAGCTTTTTGGAACATAAATTGCTCATCTGTTTTACGTTCTTGCTTAGGAAGTCGATTGAATTAGAGAGTTAGCTGACTCCTCCCTTCCCAAACAATATGATGTCCACTGTGAACACTTTTCCCTTTGGCTTTGTAAGACCTTGAAAAATGTGCGAGAGGAAAGATATTAATTGCACAACTGCATGATTATGCCACACATTGTGACACGTCTTCAGCTTCCCATAGCAAGCCCTTAAAATATATCAATAATACGGATCAACTGTTTAACACATGAATTAATTCGTCTAAACACACCCTTCCGTCTGCCTTGTTATTGACTATGCTAATCCTAAAATTACATCCTGTTAGTTCTTGCCAGGGACAGGCAGAGTATGCAAAACTTCTGCCTTGGTGTAAGCATGAGAAGCAGATACTTGTAAAACCAAGAAAGATTAAGTAATAGTCATAATCTTATATAACAAGAAGTAGAAAATTTTACATACAACCTCAATGAGCAAAAAATAAAAAATTCTATAAAAAGTAGACAGGAAGGAAAAAGTTACGTACCTTGATCAGTATGAATCTATTTTAAAACACTGGGCATCAGAGTTTTGTTTTTCCATGTTCCTGTTTACAGAAAAACCTGTAAAGAGATACTAATTCTTCATTAAAGCATGAAAAGTGCTCCCATATATGAGTGTCTCTTGATATATATTTTCAAAAGATAGTAAAAATAAGCTTGGGAAACAGCTGCTGGAGAAAATCTGTTTGTTACTTGTACTTCATGAACACCTGAAAAACTTAACACTGGCTTTGCATAGTTCTTTGCAGAAAAGGAATTTAGAAAGGGGGCAGAGATTATTTCCTGGAAACGAGGGGCTGGGGAGTGGGATGGAGAGAGAATGGAGATAGTTCTTTGTTCAAGGTAAGCTGTCTATGTGAGGTAGCCCATGAAGAAATTATAGCAGACAAACTTGATACAAAGAATTAGCACACTGTAGCATAAGATCCTGAAAAAAGAAATGGAGATGGTAAGTCATGAGGTGAGATGTGAGAGGCACACTAATGGAAATATTGTGAGTCGGTGATTTTGTAAAGACTCTTACGGAAAATAAGGCTATACAGGGGATATTCAGTGTCTGTACAATAATGGGTCAAAGTTATTGCCCTTGGAAGGACAGGAAGCTGAAGAAATTTGCCAAGTCCCAAAACACAGCTGTTCATGGCAAGTACCATAAGAAGATGCCTTGGAATGGGTCATATGGACTTGTTGTTTATAGAGGACCGCTGTTATCCTTCCTGTACTCTTGTAAGCAAATAATGAATACTTACATAAAGACAAGTAAGTATTTTGTGTAGTTCTCCACTTGTATCAGAAATCTGTCTCTCCTTTTTTTTTTCAGAAGTCCCTAATGGCTGTCTCTGTCAACAGCTTTTCTACTCACCTGACCACTACCGCTTTGTGTTTGAAGTGAGGAAAATTATTTACAAAGCTGGGGAACAGGAGCTTGAGGTAGACCCTATGTTTGTGTCTGACAAAGTTCGTTCAGTCTGACAGCAATGACAGCAAAAGCTAGTCACTGAGCTACAGGTACCAGCTCTAACTGCTGTATGCAACTGAGAGGCAGACTGGGAATGGCAGGTGAAGACTTTGGAGAAAAGAAGCAAGAAAAGACGTTTTAATACCAGAGGAACATGTCTTCTGAGTAATTTCTGGTCTGTAAGTGAAAAGAGAGGAGTGTTCTGAAGATTGAGATGTTAACTAGCTGTGACTAGAAAGTCCTATTAGTGTTGACTAGTGGCGAACTTTGAAAGATTATTCGTGGCCAAAAAGGTTTGCGGAAGATTATAGATAGTAACTATATTGTGACAGATCCGGTAACGAAGTTCCTTGACTTACAAAGAACCATCCACAAGTGTTTATTAATTTTATGTAGCCAGGGCTTACAAAACTTGTCAAGGCTTATAAAAAAATGATGATGTTGAAAACATGATTTATTGCATTGAACTAAAGATGTTTAGGAATCACGCACACTTTACTCACAAAAGGTTAGGATTAAGTGAAATGCTGAAAGTCATCCCAAGTTTCTATAGCAGTGTCTCCAGACATGTCAGCCTGCATATGCACCAAAGCCTTATAGGTCCTTTAAGACATGATTTCACTTACACTGTGTTCTGTGATGATTATCATGTAGAGAATATTGTTGAACTTTTAAATTTAAATTATTGTGGAGGTTTGTCTCAGCTCAGGTGAGGATATTCTCTGGCCCAATTACCTGAAGTATCCCAGAAATACAGACGAATTTTGAACTAAAAAGATCTGAGTGAGACGTCCAGAATACAGGCTCCAGATAGATGTGTTCCACAATGGCAAACTGCTTCTGACCCCAAATCCTGGGTAGTTTCATAGGCAGTGATATGTCTGTTCTTCTGATGTTTATTAAAAGAGTATTTGGTGAGAAATTTTCACTTCTTTGTCCCTTTATCAAAAGTCTTTTACTTAATATAGTACTTAAAACAGGATCTTATATTCAAGTGGTAGAGCAGGAAGACAGGTTGTAACTATTTTCATGCTTGACGAAAATAAGTTACTAAATACGTATTTTCAGTGTCAGAAAAGTAAAGAAATAGGCTAAAAATGTTCATCTGCGGTACTTCTGTTAAATCTGCTAAAGCCTATATTGTTGAAACCTGTTCCTGAAAAATTGACTTGAAACACAGCTAGTGCTTATTTGTATCTACTGCCAAAGTCATTAGTAATACAGAGTAAATACTGTGTATACTAGAAAGGTGTAGCATAAACTATAGAAGCAATTTGGTGCTATCTCTCCAGTTTTTGTACGTAGAATTTATGAGTCCTCTACTTGCTTGTTGTGGAGTAACGCTAGGTACAACCTGTGTTTCTCAAACTAATTTTTGCGTTTTTTTTTTTTTTTTTCTTTTAATAAGGAACTGTAATAGAAATCTTTGGATAATTCTGAAATCTCTAAATTACAATCAGTGTTCAGTATTTGTCTTTCATTTTTAAAGTATGATGTTCACTCAGGCAAATCACCTCATAGACTCTCAAGCAAAATCCTTTGTAGTTCCTGTCATGAAGAGGGGCAAACACAAAAAATAGCAGTTTAGGTCCACTATTTTAAAATAAGAGATTGATCCTGTAAACTATTATTAATAAAAATACAAATAATTATTTCAGCTTTGCTTTCTTACATCACTAAAGATTACCTAAGGGTATAGGTCATAATATTATAAGACAACCTACGAAAATATTTAAGATTTAAATACCCTTTGAAAATGATGTGCCCTTAATTATTATTTGTCAAGGGCTCCAACTCTGAGATGAACAGAAACATACACAGAAAGAATGGCTGCTGTGGCAGCATCCAATCCCCAGAAGAAAGTTTACATTTCAAGAGTACCTTCACAAGATGAAGACCTGGACTGAAATCAAAAATTCTGCTTGACACAACTGTTGAGGTTTGAAATTTTGTTTTTCTTCTGAATTATAACAAAAACAAAACCTTTCAAATATTCTCAGGAAAAGGATTTGTGGTGAAACATCTGTTTTCTGATCAGAAAGGTAAACTTTCTAATTCATGGCTCTTGCCATTGGAAACAATCCAAGAATCTACCCTGAATGCTTGAAATCTCCCACTGTAAATGTTGTCAAAATCGATATTTCTCTGCAAGATATCCTGGCTTTGATCCTGGCTGCTTATTTTGATGAAAAGCAAACAAACAAGTTGTCAGACCTGCTGACTAGTTCTAGTTAGAAACCAGGTGGATGGAAAAGAGGGGAAGGGCACAGGAACTTTAATATTAGCAGTGTGTCTTGACTGTTCCCCACGAGAAAGTGTGTGAACGGGGAGCCAGGGCCATAGAGAACACCAACTGACTCCGGGGTCAAATTCCATAATCACTGCAGATGACTTCCTACTGCATGCAGCTCTTCTTGCTGCTTCTAACGAATTGTAATTCCATTTTAAGCTTTACAAAATACACATAGTGAGACATGGTAATCCACGTTTATTGTTGTAATTTTGTCATAAAAACAAAAGCAACTTTAGTCAATTGAAAATTATTACCAGAATGTGTCAAACACCAAACCAAATAACTAGAGCTGAGTATGGTTTCTTTTTGTCTAATATACAATGGCATAGAATAACTGCACCATGTAATTTTACCAAAAAGTGTAAAATCAGATTTTATAGATGGCACAGTGGAGTAACATATTACTGGATTTTATTGAAGCCTAACATTGTCCTCAGCTTCTCAGACATAGTATACTTCAGTGACCACTATATTTTTCCAAATAACTATTATGAACAGATTCTGGCAAAAGCTTATACAACATTTACAGTCCTCAACCAACCAGTATTCCAAACAGAATTTCTCAGTTTCTCTGCATTTAAATTGCCTTTGTGCTTCAATAACTGTTGAATTAGCTCTATTTAGGTTATGCAAGATATTTTATGAGAAAGCATGTCCATTCAGCTAGGAAAAGCTCAGCACTTGATTAGAGGCAGAGATCAAGTTTATGATACAATTTATTCTGCTAAATGTTAATGCTATATACTGTAACCTTTACTAGTGTTTCATATGAACATACATTTCAATTGTTCTTAAGCACTGTACATAAATTTAACAATGACACTAATAACTATATTTCACTTGAATCAGGATTACCTGATTTTTTGGTGCACCAAGCACTGTGCTTTGTACATGTCATTCTAAATATTGCTAATACTGCATAGTGCTCTTCAGAGGACTTGGTTTCTCAGTCAGTGTCCCTGCTGATGTGTACACTAAAGCAGAACAGGTTGGGAGAACAGGACGAAGTTTCAGCTGGTCTTGGGAAATAAGATACAGCTGTTTCCAAGTTTTATGAATTTCTGAGTTATGCAAGCAATTTTTCATGACATACATAGCTTCACGGTTTGCTTTTTCTGTGACCCTGCTGGAGCAGAAATAAAATTGTCAGAGACTTGGATGATTTTGGCTGCTGTTGGTGGGCAGGGAATGAAGGGAATGAATCTTTCGAGTTCAAGTGGCAATAATCATCAGGAACATATCATAACCAAAGGCCAGCAAAGCACAGGAACTAATCTGTAGATTATGGTCTGCTCAAAACCGTATGCAGAGCTCAAATTTCCTCCAGCATCCTCCTCCTGTTTTTGTTTTTGTTGTTGTTTTGTTTGTTTGTTTTTTTGTTTCCAAGAGTTCTTCCTACGACCAGTGAGGAGGCAAAGCAGAGGGGACGTGAGGGTGCTGTTAGTTCCTGAAGCTCTGCATATCTGTTTCTTGTGTCTTGCATTTTGTAAGGTTCCCTAAGAAACAGTTCTGGGATCCCTTACACAAGATGAAGTTTCACAATAAATTCAAAAATAGAGATCTGTGATATTAGACTGTCCTGCGTGTCTGTGTCCTCCTTGTTGGTGCTAGGAGAAGCTGTGCTTGCGATGGCCCTGTAGGTAACTATGACATTTTTTTTATGCTGTGGAAATCTGTGTGCAGTGGCGTGCTGACATTGTATTAATGCTCTTCAAACCTCCGTTGACCCTCCTTCTCCTGCAGTCTCTGATAAGCATTCTGCTGGAACAATGCCAATGACATTATAAATGGTGAAAATTAGACTCAGACTTGCTCTTTCTGATAGAAGAAACTGCAGTTTTTCTTAATGGAGTTGATCACAAGCAATGCTCTGTAATAACAGAAACACATCTATATTTGCCCTTTTTATGTTACTTATATTTTCAAAGTATGCAACTTCTTGCACTGATGTCATTTATATTCTAGTTACAGTAATTCCCCTTAGCACAGCTTGACCTAAGAGATGCTTGTTACTCTTCTTTCACATTATTTTCCATTTCCCAACCTCCCTTCTGTGCAGAAACACCAGCAGGAGCTTCTGGTTGTCAGGCTACAGGTGGTAAGAAGGAGGAAAAAGAGGCAGAGGCAGGGGAGGGGAGCAGACGACTGAGGCCTTTGTGGGGCAGGGGTGATTTTCATCCAGCAGCTTGTGGAAACTCTTAACTTGTGAACCAGTCTCTTGCTGCTGAGACAGCCTCACGTGCTTTTCCTTTGCCATACACATTGCTTGCCAAGGGCATGTAGCTTCGGTTCCAAAATGCATTTGCTTTCTCTCAGCTTATGTTAAAGGTTTCCAATGAAAAAGGAAGCAAATGGAAGATTTGTATTAACTGTTTAAAGAGAAAATTATATTTGCAAAAAGCCCCAATGGATTTCATATTTTGCTCTGTTTATATATGAAAACATTCAGTAATTTATTTTTAACACATTTCTAAAGCAACAACAGAGTGGTTTGTCTTTGGGATGACATGATAGAAAATTAAGGAAAACTTCCATTAATGGAAGTATTGACTAATACTGAGATTGAAGGGGAGAAAGATGCTGTGCTCCTGACACTCATCTCTGTTTGCGCAGCAACCTTTAGTGTTGTCGTGCAGCGTCGAGTTCGCAGGGACTTTATCAACCAGATATGGGGTCAATTAAAAAAAATAGCAACACTTGCCGAGAAGCACATTTCTACAATGTAATATGACAGTCAGCCTCTATTCTTTCTCATAAGAAAATACTACAGAACTGTTAAGGTCAGAGATGAAACCACAGGTATGTGATTGTGATATGTTTTATGCAGATGTGAGCTGGTTCAGGAGAATGGTACCCATCCATCACGTAGGAATGCTGGTTCAGCCCAAGTCCAAGGTAATAAGCCTTGCTTGACAGCAGTGGCCTGACTGGAGCTTTAGAGTTACCAGTCTGCAGTGACTCCACAAGCAGATGTCTTGGTATCCTGTCAAAGTGACCTTGCAAAACAGCAGATACATGTACTCTTACTCCAGGAAATTGTAGGCGGCAGAGAGATTTAGAACCTAAGGATCATATTCTGCCATTAGCTGTAAATTTAGAAGTTCCTCTAAAATCCAGGAGGCTGCTGAGCTCTCTGTTTCTGCATGATGTGTATTGGGAGAAAATATTTGGCTTTAGTGGCCTGCCAAAAAAGAAGTCTCTCTTCAAAGTGCCCCTTATCTATCCTGTTAATTTTACTTCTGCTCTCTGCTGAGTCCCTATCAAAGTTTCTGCCTAAAATTTTGGCTATTTCAAATTCACTAAATTTCACTTCTGGAAAATAGCTTTTTGGGAGCCTCAGTTTTGCTTGAATGCTCTTGAATATCTTACATTATTCTCTGTGAACCTTAGTACTCTGTCTTTGTGTCAGGCTGCTGAAGACAGAAGAGTTACTCTGCAGGTATGTGGAACTTTGTGTATATGTCCCTAGGGTAGCTGGGATTCCTACATACCACTATCTTAGGAATAAATACCAGTGACACTCCTATAAGATTTTCCTGACTGTATATTGCTTCAGCTACTGCTCGACTATCTCGTTTAACACATAGCTTAGCAACACATAAAAATCTGCTGCTTGGAAACAGTTTGTATTCCTACCTTTGCCTTAATTGTAAATCCCATTTATTCATTCTAAGCCACTAGCAAAAATTGGTTCCTAATCCTGTGCTATCATCTTCAGCACAGAACCCCTTTAAAAACTATTGCTCTGGGCTTTCATTGGCTTTCCATAGTTCTAATTATGCTGTTTTCTCTTCTCTTTTCTAACCCACTGATAAAAGCCATTAAAAATGACATTTCTACTTCTTGAAAATGGAAGTAGATATCTTTTCCTTGGGACACTGTCCTTTTTTCTGCTTAAACAAGGGGGCTGAGGAACAGTTTGAGCCCTAGGCAACACTGTTATTATCTACATAGTGCTTCACTTTGAAGCATCCTTCCTCCACTGTTCACTATTTGCTTCTATACTTACTGTGTGTATTACTGACAGGAACCTGCACTGCCCTGCAAACAGCATATTTTATTCAATAACCCCGCAGTTTCCTCTATTTCTCATGCTTTTTTATACAATACCATTTGTTTTCGACTGATTTATTTTATATCCTATTCAAATAACCTTTTCCCCTCTCATCAGCTTGGAAATTGAATTATGTCACATCCAATAAGCTGTTACATGCAGCTGGGCTCAGATCTGCTTAAAAACCGCTGTATTTGTCAATATCTTCACACGGATGGTGAGTTGTACCCTCACAAAACAGTCTATACAGCTGGCGCCAGTGTCTTAGGTAGGAAACTATTCAATTTTTAAAAGGAGTAAAGAGTCTCTTTAATATCAAGATACAAATGCTTCTACTGATATAGTTACCATGTGTCATTTTTTAACCCCAGCTCTCAATGAAGACCACAACAGGTGCTTGGTCACCCTTCCTTGACACCAAGTGGGATAGGAGAGAGATTTGAGAAGGAAGGGAGAAACTCATGGGTTGAGATAATAACAGTTTAATAAAACAACAAAATAATAATAACAACAACAACAACAACTATATATATGTGTATATATATATATATATATATAAAAAATGAGTGATGCACTGTTTGTGCTGCTCCCAGTTGCTATACACCTGCAGACGGGAAATGGAGAAAGTCCTTGGTCTCCTTAGGAAAAGCCAAAATATCAGTGAGTTCTAAAATTCTTTTCACACCATGTTCAAAACACAATTAGCTACTGAAAGGAAACGTTAACCTTGTCCCAGGGAAGCAGTGTGCTGTCACTTTACTCTCAGACTAAATCTAAAACAAAAGACTGTACTAGCTACTAAAAAGAAAATTTTCTAACTCCATGAGGAAAATTAACTTGATTTCAACAAAACTAGCACACCATGGTAGGGTAGGACTTTAGCTAACACAGTACCTGGATCTCAACTTCCCACTGGAGACGGTGGGTCCGAACCGAGCTGACTGGTGCTGCCACTGTCATGAGTTAGAAGAAAGAGACAATCTTGGTCTCTCTGGCCTGACCACCTGTACCTTGGGAATGGGTGGCTGATGTGGCAGGTATCTCTCTCCCAACCAGTTCCTTGATTTGGGAGTTGGCACAGGCTGGGGCTGTTTCCAACAGGCACTTTGGGCACTGCCATGGTGCTTTGGAGGCTAAGAGTGTGTCTGTGTAAATGTGGCTAACTCATACCCTGTGGCCAAACAGTGGGCTCTGGAACCATTTAGGCAATGTAGTTGTTTTTGCCTCTGTTTTGTTGTACTTTTTCTTTCTAATCTGCCTTTCAGCTTTCTAGTGAAGAAAGAAATGCAAGTAACTTTTCTATTCATTTTCAGACTTCTTCCTTTATCACCAAGTTCTTTGCCTTTCTCTTACATAAAAGAAATGATACACACGGCTTCCAGAAATGTTGCATAGATATACAACTGTACATGTAATTCCTAGAGGATTTACTTGTAATCCCTCTGAGTATCCATGCAAATATGTTGGGTTATTAGACAATAACACATTTGTCAGCTGGAATATTTAGTTACAGCACAACAAACACTGAAGTGTAGCTGTGGCACCAGTACTTGGGACGAATGAGCCATTAATCAAGAAAGCAGGCTGACCTTCCCTTATATGCATCGTACTGTTGCCCTTAAGGCTTCTGTATTTCCATTTCCAAGTCCCGGTTGCTGACTTCCTAGCTTAAAAGCTGTAGCCATAATTATGGAGAAGAGTAAATGGATTATTTGAAAAATCTATTAATCCAATATAATTCTTTTTCATTATAACTGTACTTAAGAAGATCATGGTTGACTGGCATTCCTATTGCACATGAAGTCACAGTAAATGACAGCTTAAAATGTAGATAGATGGGGAGTGCATTAGTAGTAGATACTGTCTGACTGGACAAAGATATTTGTCAAGTTAAATGGTAATTCATAGACAAAATTGGTAAACAATATATGATCCATATGTTATAACTGCTTTCCAAACAGAAAAATTAGCATATTTCTGTCCTTAAAGCCAGAACACAAAAAACCTGAACAGAAAATGAGAGAGCAGGAGGAAGGACAATTTTACTTCAGGCTCTTGTTGGACAAGACCTGTTCACAAGCATCTGTTGTTTCTCTTAGTTGTATTCCTTTTCTCCACCTCTGTCTGCTCAATTTTTTTATTGAACTGGTAGTTCTTTGGGTCAGGAATTTTCATTAACAGTGACATAAGGAGAGTTTCTCTATGGTGAGGACCTTGGAAAATGTGACCATTTACACATTGTTTGGCACTGAAGACCACACCTTAGTTGGCCTCCATGAACTAAGAGAATATAAATGTTGATTCATATGCTCGTTGAGAATGAAGAAAAGGGAAATAAAAAAAATAAACAGAAGAAGACTAGAATTTACAAAAACATAATTGCGTATAGTATCATCTATCCTTTCATCAATAATAATTCCTTGTAGTTTGTCTTCTTCTGCACTAAGCAAGATAAGACTATCATCCAAATTTTGCTTGTGCATCAGAAAAAAACCATGATTTTTGTTTGCAAATATAAACAAAGTCTTGATTCTGTTCCATGCAGTGATTTTTTTAAAATTCAGAACTTTAATGAATGCAAAAATACATTTAAGAGGAAGTATACAAAATGTACATATGCTTTATAGGAAGTATGGATTCTTTTATGTTAACTGGTGTGATGATATTGGAGATGAGGTGGAACAGCATTTTTTCAAGGCTTAGTGAAACTGAAGTGGAATCTGACAAAGACTTTCTGTGAGACAGAGCTGCACAGCCAAATCTCTAGCCTATCCTTGGCAGAAATGTTTCTTGACTTTGTAACTTTGTAGCTGATAAATTTTCCTTCCTTCCTTCCTTCCTTCCTTCCTTCCTTCCTTCCTTCCTTCCTTCCTTCCTTCCTTCCTTCCTTCCTTCCTTCCTTCCTTCCTTCCCTCTCTCCCTCCCTCCCTCCCTTTCCTTTCTTTGATCAGAAAACAAGCATGATATTTTTAAATGTCTCTTTGAAGGGAAGAAAACTTATACTTTACCAAATGGAACAGAATCATATGCTCTAGATGCTGAAGGGTAACTTGGAACTTTTTACCTTCCGTTAGTCTCTCAGCTCTCATAACTCTTCCACTACCCTAATTGTTTTGCTAGCTCTTGTTTTGCCCAGGAGAGTGTATTAAATATAACCTGCAGCTCAAGGGGGTAAAGCACTAGTCTTCAGCTTATTATGAGAATGCCAGTGCTTGATCATGGTTGCCTTACTTATTTGTCCCTGAAGAGAAGAAATGCATCTCCTCTCTACAATTTTCTCTTTCTTTCCTTCCCTTCAATACATTAATTTGTCATTTTTGCTCTTCTTTAGACAAGCAAGTTTTAATATAGCACATAATCTCTGATTTTCATTTCTGTGTCACATCCTCATCCAAGGTAAATCAACAAGAGTCTGCTGCTGCCAGCAAAGCTAAACAAGCCTTTACATGATGATCTGGTTTGTTAGTTTTTTTTTTTTTTTTTTTTTAAAGTAAATAGGATGACGACGTAGAAATATGAAAAATAGTTTGTTTTTTTTTAACTTATGTTTTGATGTTTATAATGCTGCTGTATTCTTTGTGCAGAATTTGTATGAAAGCAATTATGCTGTGAGACCATATATTCTTCTGATAGATCTTTTTACCATATTTATTCATAAACACATCTGTCCAAGTAGCACTCATAGAAAAGCACTCCTGTTTGTGAAATCTGCACTACAGAACCAGGACACATCAGAAGAAGGAAAAAGGAGGAGGGTTTTTCCGAAGTCTTTTTTCAACTGCAATGACTTCTTACAATGCCGTGAGTCATATAGAAAAACATCCCTTTAATTTATAAACGGATACAATAAAAGGTACATAACAAAATGTGTGTCTTCGCTTGGCACAAAAAAAGACGTCATGAAAAAGACATTTGTTGGGGGTACATTTGGATTTCATTAGGATAGTACATGAATTTTAAAATCACAGAAATGAGACCCTTAAATTGGGTGTAATATGTAAAAGAGTGGAGGCTAGAGAGTCAAACTTCTCAGGCACTACTCGTGTGGCTTTGCAAAAAAGCCAGTCTATCAAATAAATAACTTCAGTGGTTTGATTTTTTTAATAATAGTAATTGAAAAATAAACATATGTACAGGTACAGAAGTGAGCATCATATTAGATACAGAGGATTGCCCTGGTAAAATATATGTTTTTGTTTGAAGTAGCATGAAAATACATTTTTGTTCCTTTCATAACTATTTCTTGTTGTTTATGTTATTTATGTGTCACTTTTTCTCTTTCTTTGCTCTTTATAGAGACATTCAAACCTGCTGGCATACCCGAGCATATCATCTCTCTTTTTTACATAAACTGCTCTTAATAACTTGTACTGTGATGGGGAATAGGAGAAGAGAGGCAACCACTGACAATCATTTCACCATGATTCAGGGAAATCCTGCATCTCCTCATTGGCTGGTTTAGCTTGTCATCTCTATTTGCTACTTCTGTGAAAAGGCACTGCAGGAAAAACAATATTCCCCTCCGTGAAGACTTCAACGAAAATGTCTCTTGGCTTTTGTATGATGGTGTTCAAACATAGTACTCCAAACACAAAGACATGTCTGTCCAGTGAGTTTAAAGAGTTACTCCTGAAATACATGAAGTAAATCCTGGCAAGTGTGACCAATTTAGAGCTAAGCAGAAGAGTGCAGACGAGGTTTCCAGGGCTGGTGGTTAGCACACTTGCTTCATGCCAATGGCTGGGGAAGCTATTAGCCAGAGAGCTACTATGCTTCTATCTAAATACGGAAAAGTAATCTGAGTAATCTTTTGGCGTGGTGTTCCTCAGATAGGACCTAACCTTTGAGAGTGCTTTACAACTTGGTTCACTATCAACATCTTCCCCCTGGAACACACCAGTCTGACTGTTGCACAGATGTGGCAACTAATGGTTTATTTTCAGCAAGTGAAAGGCTTTGTAGAAGAGAAAAAAGTATTTAAAGTGCATCTTTTTTCTCATAAAGTAATTTTACCTAATAAGCTTCATAGAAAACAACTGCAACAAGTGCTTGACCTCAACAAAGAAAATAAAAATAATAATAATAATAAAAAAATAAAAGAAAGATGTAGCTTCATTAAGTTCATTTCTTCTGGAAACACCACCTGATAATAAATTATCTGATTTTTTAAAGAAGGTTCTTTCCAATCCCTGTTATTCTGATCTGGTTCCTGCTGAGACCTTATTACTTTCCTGTCTGAGGAGGCTAAAGGTTAAATCATACTCTTCTGTGGAGCAAAAGTGATTGTGTCTCAGTGTGTACTCAGTATTAGAAAACACGCTCCCTTATTTTCCTAATTATTTATTCCTAGTTCCATTCCCAAGTCAGGCTTACTTTCAAACCAAGGTCCCATATGCATTAAACACTTGTCCTGGATCCTGTCCTCTGTTGTGACAATTTCCATAAATTACCTCTAGGAAAAAAAATTAGTCCAGTGGAACTTTGCTATGAAGGAGTAGCACAGTTGGCCAGTGGTTCAAAATCACAATCAGCAATCCATCTTCCAGTCAACACTCAGCATCATTCATGGTCACGGGTGAGGAATATGTAGACACTCACATGGAAAATCACCTGATTATGGTCATCAGCAAAGGATTCCAGAACCAGTGGCACTTCAAAAAAGGGGAAAAAATAATGTACTAACAGCAATGTTAGATTCCTTCTTCTCAATAATACATTTAACAAGATAATCTGTCAATAGGTAGATAGCATTACACCATAAAAAACCTCTTAAATTTATAGCTACGTTATAAGAAGCCAGGCTTCATTGCCAAATACAGTATGTTAACTGTTTAACTGTAAATCCAACCTATAGTCTGCATGTGTTAAAACCGTTTATTTTTATTTTAAATTGCAAATAATACTTGAAATGTTCCCATTTGGCAGTAGCCAGGGATGATTTTCAACCATGAGAACACTGGGCCAAGTAAACCAGTTCTGAAGTACATATTATATTCCACAAAACCTGAAGTGAAAAGAAAATCATGAAAGTGTCCAAACATAGAACACTCATGCATTTATATACTCTTTAGTTAATGTATTTGCTTTCCAATAGTTCAATAGTTTCAACATATATATATTGTTTCAGTTTGGAAGCAATAAGGTTGTTAGGTAAAATAGTAGATGAAATAAGAAAAATGCGCAATATTCAAGATGAGTAATTTCAGAAAGAAAACATCTTCAGGATATTATGAAGGAATTAGTCTTGAAGATGGGTCTCTTTAGTTTGGAGTCTTNAGATGGCTTTTCTTTGTGGTCCTGCTGCTGGCAGTAACACATCTATGCTTAGTAATGTGTGAATTAACATGTAAATAGTGTAAGACTCCTGTATAATATCCTATAAGAGCAGTGTGATAATCCAGAAAGAATGTGTAAAATGAAGAACTACACTGTGCATCTGGACTACTTCAAGAAAAGATGTCGTAGGGTTCCTTAAAACTACTATTGTATTTTCAGGCATCAGTGACAGTAATTGCAGAAACTTAAAGGATGTTTCTGGGATATTTCATGGTCTATTGGTGAACTGATAGTGATTTTCAACTATGTACTCCTTCATCTGCATTTACAGATTTTCAAAACACCTTGGAGTTTTCAAATGAAAGACTTGAATATTGTGGCTGTAAAACTCAAGACAGTGTGTGATTATAGTCAAACTAAGCCTGACTTAGAGAGCTTTGACAGATGTTTGATGGGTGCCCGCGGTTTTGCAGCTCTTAAAAAATGAAGAAACATGTAAATTCAGAAATACTCATATGAACCAAGATACAAGAGATAATTAAAATTTAAACTACGGACACCAGTATTTCCAACATTCACATCTGAATAGTCAGCTGTACCCAAAGTCATGGAAGCCAAAGTCAGAGAAGATTCAGATCAAATTCTGGAGTAGGATCTATTTTCTGTTGTTTCACAGTCTCTGGATATTAATTTTAGTATTTTTGTTTGAGATTCAATTCAGTAGTTTTTCATAATTACGGAATATGGAGTATTAACTTCATGTGACCAAAAGATTTTTAGTCTCTTGCCTCTACGCAAGTTAAAATGCTGTGAAAGTGTCTGTTAAAATACAAGTCATCTTATCATAAAAAGCTGTTAAATTAGTCAGGCTTGATTTATCCTAGCTAAATTCATGCTCAGTCTTCCCCATCAGTCTTTAATGTGTTGAAAAATGGATTCCCAGATGATTTAGTCCACAGTCTTCATGGGTTTACACTGAGTAAACCTGTCACTTCCTGATTTTCACCCTTGCCCTTCTTGAAGATGTGTATGATATTTGTCTTCTTTCTGGTTGTCAGGAAAATTCTGTGATTGCTATCACCTTTCAAAGATTATTGAGAGTTGCTTTTGTGATGGTATCTACAAGAACCCACAGTGATGCCTCTTGTCTCATCCTCTGGACTTGTTAATGTTCAAATGGCTTAAGTGTTCCCCAACAGTGTTCCTTAACAGTGACTGATATTGCATTACCACAGATTGTGCAGTGCCACCACATCTCAGTATTTCCAGTGATGTCATAGATGTCTGACTGTGCACGGACTCTAATTCCTCCTACGTATATCTCATGTGCATACATTTCTGTACAAACACTTGAGACAGGCTTGAGCTGCACCACCTTCTGAAGCAGAGTGAGAAAGATGGCCCTGTCCTTTGAGTATTTCCTCTCTGTTTTCACCCACTTCAATTTGGGTACCATTTTTGATGCACCTGGTGTCGTGGTTTAACTCCCATTAGCAAATAAATACCACACAGCCATTGGCTAACTTTCCCCACAGTGGGATGGGGAAGAGAACGAGAAAAGTGAGAAAACCCAAGGGCTGAGATAAAGGCAGTTAAATAAAATAAAAGCCATGCACGCAAGCAAAGCAAAACAAGGAATTCACTCACTACTTCCCACCAATAGGCAGGTATTCAGCCATAGAATCATAGAATCATTTTGGTTGGAAGAGAGCCTCAAGATTATCAAGTCCAACTATTAACCTAACCCTGGCACTAAACTCTGTCACTAAGAACATCATCTATATGTCTTTTAAACACCTCCAGGGATGCTGACTCCATCACTTCCCTGGGCAGCCTATTCCAGTGCTGGATAACCCTTTCTGTAAATAAATTTTTCTTAATATCCAATCTGAACCTCTCCTGGTGCAACTTGGGGTCATTTACTCTCATCCTGTCACTTGCTACTTGGGAGAAGAGACCAACACCCTTCATGCTACAACCTCAGTTCAGGTAGTTGCAGACAGCAATAAGGTCTCCTCTCAGCCTCCTTTTCTCCAGGCTAAACAACCCCAATTCCCTCAGCTGCTCCTCATAAAACTTGTACTCTAGACCCTTCACCAGCTTCATTGGTTTCCTCTGAATCCTCTCCAGTACCTCAATGTCTTTCTTGTACTGAGGGGCACAAAACTGAACATAGTATTTGAGGTGCAGCCTCACCAGCGCTGGGTATGGGGGATGATCACTTCCCTAGTCCTGCTGGCCACACTATTCCAGGATGCTGCTGGAGTTTTTGGCCACCTAGGCACACTGCCAGCTCATATTCAGCCAGCTGTTGACCAACACCCCTAGAACCTCTTCTGACAGGCAGCTTTCCAGCCACTCTTTCCCATGGATTCGCTGTGACCCAAGTGCAGGACCTGGCACTTGGCCTTGTTGAACTTCATGCAATTGGCCCATCAATACAGCCGATCCAGATCCCTCTACAGACCCTTCCTCCCATCAAGCAGATCAACACTCCCACCCAGCTTGGTGTCATCTGAACACTTACTGAGGGTGCACTCGACCCCCTTATCCAGATCATTGATAAAGAGATTGAAGATAACTGGCCAAAATACTGAGCCCTTGGGAATACCACTTGTGACCGGCTGCCATCAGGATTTGACTCAATTCACCACAACTCTTTGGGCCAGTTCTTTACTCAGGGAAGAGTATAGCTATCCAAGCCATGAAATGCCAATTTCTCCAGGAGAACACTGTGGGAAACAGTGTGAAAGGCTTTGCTGAAGTCTAGGTACACAACACCCACATCCTTTCCCTCATCCACTAAGCGAGTCACCTTGTCATAGAAGGAGATCAGGTTGATCAAGCAGGACCTGCCATGCTGACTGGGCCTGATGACTTGGTTGTCCTGTATGCACCGTGTGATAGCACTCAGAATGATCTGCTCCATGACCTTCCCTGGCACCACGGTCAGACCGACAGGCCTATAATTCCCCAGATCCTCCTTCCAGCCCTTCTTGTAGATGGGCATCACATTTGCCAACTTCCAGTCAACTGGGACCTCTCTGGTTAGCCAGGACTGCTGATAAACAATTGAAAGTGGCTTGCTGAGCACCTCCTTCAGCTCCCTCAGTACTCTCGGATAGATCCCATCTGGTGCCATAGACTTGTGTGTGTCTAAGCAGTATAGCAGGTTGCTAACTATTTCCCCTTGAATCATGGGGGCTTCATTCTGCTCACCATCCCTGTTTGCCAGCTCAGGGGGCTGTATACCTGAAAAACAACTGGTCTTACTGTTAAAGACATCTCCAAGAAAGCTTTATTATGCCTAATTGTTTGTTACTTGGGAAGACAAATGCCATAACTGCAGATGTCCCCTCCTTCCTTCTTCTTTCTCCAAAATATATATTGCCCATGATGTCATATGGTGTGGAATATCCCTTTTGCCAGTTTGGGTCACCTGTCCTGGCTGTGCCACCTCCCGGCTTCTTGTGCACCTTGCACGGTGTGAGAAGCTGAGAAGTCCTTGCCTACTTAGCAACAACTAAAATATCAATGTATTATCAACATTATTCTTATTCTAAACCCAAACCACAGCACTATGCCAGCTACTAGGAAGAAAATTAACTCTACCCCAGCCAAAACAAGGACAGCTAGTTTAAAATCCTCACTATGTTAGCAAAGCCAGTTGTCAAACATACTCATATCCCTCTTTGTCAGATGGATTTCTTGTCTCCCAGCAATTCTCATTCCCTGGTAATAAAAGTCAATGCTTTGCCTGCAATGTCAGCCATGCAGACGGGTTTTGGTCTTCAGGAGGCATCCACTCTTGTGTCCCTCACCCCAGCTGCCAGAGCTGCTTACTCCATTCAAAGTTTCACTTGGTCATGTCATTGAATGATGTCACAGAATGAGTTGCAAAAAGTCTGAGGGTGACAGGATCTTTCCACAGCTCATGCTCACGAATCTTTCCACAATGCAGCACTTCCCCCATAACGCTCCACAAAGACAGACTCACCTTCCACTTGGTGGGCCACAATGTTGCTCACTTCATGCATGGTGATGCTCCAGGAGACTCGTTGGAGGAAGCAGCGGAGTCAGGTCAGCCAGCCAAGAGTCTACCAGAGAAACATTTGTATCATGTTCTTACGTGACTGATGTGCAGTATGTTTGAACAGATCACAGTGCTGTTTCTCTGCTTATAGCATCTACTCCTACCTTTGCTGCAAGAGGAAACAGTGCCACTCTAGTGTGATTTTGCTTGTCCACTGCTAGCTTTCCTAACAGCAGACAAACTTCAGCTTTTCCTCCTTTGTGCACAATAAACATGGACATCTTGCAAATCTCTTTGATTATGTCAGGGGTTTTTTTGTTTGTTTGTTTTTTCCAAAATGTGTGAAGACAAAGTATGAATATTTTCTAATTAGAAGTTGTTTAGAGTTCCTTATGGCACCTTAACAAACTAGAGATCCAAAATTCTGTTATGTCCAGATTTACTGCCTGAAATACTAAGAATAAAATAAAATAAATTCCATTTCATGATTCATGTATTTTGCAAACAGGGTAAAACTACAAAAATGAGCCAAACAAAAAAACAGTTAGCAGATGCTAGGCTCATGGTGTACAACATACAAATATTTTCCTTCTGAGGGCACTTCTATTATTTACAAAAGAAAGTTTAGAAAATAAGTGGTGGTAAGCTTCTGGGTTGCTAAGAATTCCTAAAGACTGAGCTAAAGATTTTAGTTTAGTCCCCATAGCAACTATTTAGAGGAGGCCTCACTTTTCCTGCAATCTTCTTAATTAGGAATTTACTTCACTGAAGGTGAAAAGCTTAATGTAAGAAATATAAAATGTATTCCTACTAGGAGTGATCTGTAAAAATGATAATTGTTTTTGTGTTGTTATAAAGCTCTTTCTACCAAGTAGATTTTCATGTTGAGCCCCAGGTTTCTACAAACTTATTGTATCAAAGTCTCTCTAGGATTCACAGAACACCAACTTCTGACTGTGCTGACAATGAAGCTTCCTGGTGCTTATCTGCGTGATTGCTAGCAATTATGTGTGACTCTTTGTCACTCTGCAGTAATTACTGGAAGAATAAAGAGAGTGGCATACAAGCACCAATTCCCATTTAATTTGTGTCTTTCCTCCTTTAAAAAAAATCTGCAAAAAATAACAGTCAATGGTCTCTGGTCATCAAGGATCATCACAATAAATAATAGTTTGGAGAAATATAGAGCTGCAAAACCTAGAATGTATAGCAGTCTGTTCCAGGACTTGCAGTCTGTTGACCTGTATATACAGAGAGCCTTTTGGGCAGTTAACAATCTGTATGAATTTAGGAACACGAGAACATGGCCAAAAGGAATAAATGGAACAGCTCCATGACGTTTGCAGCAAAGGTCTTTGGCAGGTATTTGAGAAATGCATTTCAGTGCATGCAGCTGAACACTGATGGCGAAACATTCACATTCCAACAATTTACATCCTTGCAAATAGTGCACAAGGGGGAAGATCAGTGATGAAAACCTAGAACAGTGTTGTGTGTTGGCTGTGGAGGAACAATTACAGGCATGGAAAAGAGTCTGCTCTGACACCACTGATGTGAGAACGAATGCAAGAACACGTTAGTATGAGACGTTTCCACAACTCTGAAAAATCTGCAGCATCTCACAGCTGAAGCATTTGTTTGAATAGACACTTGTTTTCTGAGTGAAATTACTTGGTAAAAATGCTGTGTGAACAACAAAGGCAACTAAGTTTATTTCAGGGATTTGCATCCACAGCTGTGACAGCAATTAAGTGCACAAGATTTTCTTTTCCTTGGTTAATTGTTGTGAACAATTGTTTCTAAAGCTTGGGAAAGTCAGTAGAAAGCAACTGGGAGTAAGGAAAATGATCACAGACTTCTGGCAATTAATAAAACAGAGCTGAAATATAAACAGCACAGTGTAGGTAGAGACATTTGTTGCTAATCTTCCTGGGATTCTTCAGTAAAATACACAGCTTTTTTCCCAGGGTAATGCTCTGAGGTAATGGTTTTAGAAGTGCTTTTCCAAGGCTCAATGAATTAGAGCAGAGACACAGGGGCTTGTAGCATAGCTGGTGAAGGAGACTATTGACACACTAGTGATGGCTATGCTGGATGGCTGAAAGAGAGGTCCATGAGATTACCACAAAACAGGTTGGGAGAGAAAGAGTGCTAAGAGTCCAGAAACCTACTTTATTCTAAAGATAAACAGCTTTTTTGACCTGAATGCTAGCAGCATTCGAATGGTTCATGCATGGTTTTGAAGTAAAACTATTTCCTTTTTGCTGTCCCCAGTGTTTCTTCATGCTTTTCAACTTTTTCTCTCTCCTTCAGTATTGAAATGCTAGTCCTACTGTAAATACAATAAAACACAATGCACAGAGATGTATTCTGTGCTCCAAGATGACAGAAGTTATATTAGAAAAAAGCCCAATCTCCTCAAACCTCTGTTGCTTCAACGAGTATATATTCCAGCAGGAATATCCTGTTTTCCCATACTTGGGTGGTAGTAGGGCAAAACCTTCACAAACACAGCACCCCATGGCTTCTCTCAGACTTCAGGGGTGCCAGCACAGACCTGCCCAACTTCCTTTCCTCAGTTTCCTGCTTTGATCTGCAGCCTAAGCCCCAAGTGTCTGTCCTATTCACTGCCACATTTCTAGGTGCCTGGGTAATCCAACCCTTAGTACAGATAGAGAGCACTTAGTTTTGAGTTAGCTTTGCCAGTTAATTTCTTCAGTTATTTCCATTGTTTTTAGTCTTTAAAGACTTCATATACCCACCTATATCTAATATTACAACTTTTTATATGCTCATAATTTATTTCCTTATAACTTTCTGGTTCTGAATCTCTCTGTTATGTTTTCCTTTTTCTTTGCTGACACTCTTTGTCTCTTAGATGGTATTTTCTGAGAATGGCTTGTTATTTATGTGGTTCTCTGACCTTCTTTTTTCTTCTAACTGTACCCTAAAGCTATGTCCTATCCTATCCTATCCTATCCCAGAAAACTTTCCAGGTGCTGTAGACAGATATCTGATAAATGCTACAGTTCTGGAAATAAATTTTGCTGGGATTAGTAAGCAGCAATTCTTCACAAATCCCTAACAGTGGCTTTCTTGTTCATGGGATGGACTTTAATGTAGTCCAACAGAGTTAGAAGAACTTTGGAAAACTTGGTTTCAACAACTTACAGAAGATATGTTTTATTTGGTTATTATTTAGTTATTAATATTATTGCTCTTGTCTTCTGATGCTGACATTTTCAGAATTTCAGTTTTCCACGGAACTGAGGAAAGGCTCAGTACATTAATTTCTTCTTCTCTTCCTTTTGTGCAAGTAAAGAACATTGGAAGAAGAATGGCCAGTCAAAAAATGTTAGGACTGAAGGGTAAATATTGGAAGCAAATTTTTTTTTTTTGAATGGCTCTTTCTCTTACAACTCTAAGGAAAGCTGAGGTCAAAGTAATATTGGTATATTGTGCATTTTAAAAAAAGTCTGTTATAGTTTCACTCTGTTCTTTGTTTCTAAGCTCAATGTAGTTGGTAGCACACTCTGTAAGATATTTGCCAGGTGAAGACATCACAAATGTTAAATTTAAGTTAGGAACGCTACCTCTCTTGCTTTTCTGGATGATAATCCATGGCAGAGCCAAGTTTTAAGCTTTTATTTTCCGTCTTCATCTACTGTAGGTCAGGGGTGTCAAACTCCTTATCACCGGGGGGGGGGGGCACATCAGCCTGGTGGTTGCCTCAAATAACTCCCACATCTATACAGTCCCAAAATTACATTCGGCCCTTTGAAGCCAGCTCATGTAGCCCCCGGTGAAAAGGAGTTTGACACCCCTGCAGAGGGAGATTGGGCTTTAACCTTCTGACTATCTGTTCCTTCATGTTATCATCTAATTTAAACATAAACAGGTTATTAAATTTCCCCCAGCTACTCTTATGCTTGAACCAAATAACTTTTGGTTTATAATAAAAAAATCCTTAAGAAAGACATCCTGTCAATTTGGAAAAGACAAAAGTCTCCTAATATACTATGAATAACCAGTGAGCTTTGCTGTTAAATGTTTGGTGCTTTTACCTGAAATAGATGAGCTTGGAGCCCTTTCACCACCCGTCTTTAAAGTGCTCTTTAAAGAGCACTGTAGTGTCTGGTTATTTCCCTTACGGAAAAGGATGACTCCACTTTTCATGTGAACTAAGCAAGAACCCCACAGGATCAAACTGGGAGCTGTGGATTAATTTTGTTCAAGCCTGTCATCCTTTCTGGAGTGACTGCTTTCTCCATTCTGTTTTTGCCCTGTTTTCCTGGTTTCTTGATTTAGAAATTTAGAACTTTGTACTTGGATCTATTACTTTTTTTTTTTTTTTTGACTTTGCAAAACCTGTACTTACTGCTTGATAAATATGTACTTGAGTTCATGGGTAAATTGCTGTCTATGCCTGATGTGTCACCCTTATTTTCCTCTCCACCAGTCTTAATGTGATTGCCAAATCATCAATAATTTAATATGATAATTCTGTGTAATTGTGGAAATGCTGTATAGCATTTGCTATATGAAATGCTCTAGGGCCTCGGGTTCAGTACCAGTCATTATGATGCTACAGTAGAAATACAGTGATTCTCTTGAAATTTTTACATGATTGCTTGTTGTTCTATTTTTGTTAATAACACTGGCTATACTTGGTGGTGTTGTCATCTCAGCAAAATAATTCTCCTTAACTGAGGTTTATGTCTTTAATTAAGATGACGGAGACATAAAAAAGGCACTTGGGAGCCTCTAACTGTAAAATTTCAGTGATGCAGAGCCAGCGTAGTTTTTGCATCATTAACCAAGAAAAATGAGGTATTAATTTCCCAGGTCAGCTGCACTGCTCTTGTCCCTTTATTCCAAAATTGTTAAGAAATCTTTAGCCAGCTGTGAAGGAGAGAAGAGATTGAAGTGTTCCCAAGTGTGAAAGAATTCCAAGCTAGAGGAAAGCTATCTTTCTGCCAGTGATCCTTCACTGCTGTCACAGAAGGTATTTTGGGCAAGGCAAAAGTTGGAGCACGCTGCATTCCTCCAGGTTTTAGCAAAGGAACAATATCTATGTGATATTCCTGACAAACCAATTATTAGCAACTTTTACACTCAAAAGTGAACCAAACTGGGGCTGGCTCTTCTCTTACATCGCTTTTCCCCCTTGAGCTTGCTGGAGCTGCTTTTGATTTATACTGACACATACATGAGGACTGAAGGTGCAAATGGTATTCTCATAAATTCAAGCATGACTTCCATGAGTCAAACTACAGAATACAGCTCTACAAAAGGTACAAGGCTGACTGGAGAGGGAGATTAGAAACCAGTTGAACTATTCACCTATTAAACTTGATGCAAAGTTGTTCCAAGAAAAAAAAAATGTTAGCTTGTCAGCATGCAGGGGAAGAACTTGGCCATTATGTGTTTTTTCGAAGAGACCAAGTTCAGTATTAGTTATTAACATTCCCAATATACAAATGCTACTAATACAGTTACGTAATGGACTGAGCATTCTTCTAGTTAATTATCTTTGATTTATTTTAACTATTTTCTCTGTATTTCCACCTAATAAATTTCAAGCTGCACTTAACTGACTTGGTTTTTCCATCAGAAATTCCTGCTGTCTATTTTAGACAGGAAAATAACATAGATATTAAACTCCATGAAAAAAAAAAATAATCTAAGTAAATGTGACCTTCAAGAGCTATGGAAAATCACTGCTAAGGAGTTCACTTCAGTAAAATATGTAATGAGATTTTACCTCACGTTTGCTAACTCTTCCCGGCATTGAAGCCTGGCATAGATCTGAATATATTTGCTTCTCGATATCTGGGCCCTAAATTTCTGCAAATACAGGTTTTGTTGTGTTGTAGAATACAGAGCAAAACCTACTACCATTGAATGTTAGAGACTGAAATATAAACTATGAATTTTCAGAAATACAAATATCTCTATAAATGAAGGTTTTCCACATGGCTTCAATTTCACTGATGTCATTTGTAAAGCCTGCTTCACTCCCATATGCTTATGGCGTATGATCAATGTTATAGATCCATCAGAAAGAGTGGGGATTGTGCAAAAATCTGGTACAGACATAGTTCTCTTCTAGATCTGAGCACTTGAAACTGTTTATTGATACATTGAAGTTATTGCTAATGAATTTTAATGGTTAAGCAGCTAATTCAGTGTTCAAAGGAGTCAGAGAAAAGTACTATGCAGCAGCGCAGAAGCACTGAAAATAGAGGCTCTTTATACAACTCTTATTTGAAATGTTACGTTGATCTTTATCAAGAATTGGTAGTGATGTAAGAAGAGAAAGTTAATAGGTTTGGATAAATCTACGATGAAGAAAAAAACAAAACCCCCAAGCAAACGTGTATTTAGGGAAATCCGTTTTTTTAACTATTCAACTTTGCCCTCACCTTTTTTTCAGAGACGTTTCCTCTCAAGACTGAAAATTATTTTACAATTAAATTGTCTTTATTGTGAGATGATGAAATTGCCCTAAATTAGCTGAGTTCAATACCAGCATGGTGGGGGAATGGCTGTTGGGCCCAGCTAGGCATGCTGACAGGGAGGGAGACTCAGCCCAGCTCTCTCCTTTGGGAATTCTGCCTGATGTCTCCAGAGCTGCAATTAAGTTGGTCCTTAGTTGGTCCTTCCTTGGCCCATGCTTGGTGAAGCTGACACTTCAGTGAGCTTGTGCTACTGCAGTTCTCTCTAAAATATATCCTGTGAGGCCCCTCTAGCCTGATTTTGGCCAAAACAACCGTGGGCTTAAGATGGAATGCTTTGCTACAAAAAAAACCCTTAGAAGTTCTTCCATGAACTCTGCTAGTAAAAATTATTTTTAAAAATCCTTCTTGTTAAAATTATCTTAAAAATAAAGGGTAGAATCTACAGCAACTAAGACACAACCTCTTTGTATACAGATACAGAAATTGCAGCTGTATTAGGCCTTACAGAAAGCAAATATTATCATTCAAATGCACATTCAGTGATTTTTACATTCTTTGTTCCATTGCTACTAATAATTCTGTTCCTCCCAAAGCCATCTAGGAAGACAAATGATTGTATCAGGAGGGATTTCTATAGAAAAGGGATACAGAAATGAAAAATTTCTGTAAATACAATTTGTGAAGAGATAGGTTTTGCAGGTGTTCCATATTATACATTTGGATTTCCAAATCTACACCTAATATTTTTTTCTTTCCATAGTGAGTATGGTAGATTAATCTTTATCCAAATGCCTTTAAAAAGAACATTCTGATTCACTGGCCAAAACTGGATATGAATTTTGAAACAGAGAAAATATTCATGTTTGCTGTAAGAATTGGCACCCCTTCTGTTCACTCCAGGAGTGGTTCCTGCACTAGTAGGCTGAGAAAAGGATGAAACTTAGTTTTAAAGGAAAATCCATTCATAAAAGGTGATATTTATTTGTTTATTGACACTTATTAAACAGGAGTAGCTTTCTCCTTCTATATTGTAATTAATTTTTTCATTCATCCTTTGTCTACTAGTTCTGAACAAAAAATATTGATTTTGGAACTCCCCTTCATCTCTCCAAGCTTGCAGAGAAGAGTGTAAGCCAAATTCAGGTACGGTATGTATTTTCATACCGCCTGAATTTTCAGCTTATTTCAGCTCCCTGAAATCCAGTGTAGTGGCCTGAATATAACATGATGGGCTGTACACGCAGAATACAGAAGAAGAGGCTGATAGCAAGAATAAGAGTTAATAAAAGGTTTCTATTCATTTTATAACTAGTCCTTCTGGCTTTTGAGGTAACAAAAAATCTTGACCCTTCAGTAGTGTTTAGCTGCATACTTGGCTTGTCTTGCTCAGAATGTGGTCAGGTTGGTCCCCTGGGAGCAAGGGCTCAAAACTGTGGGAGTAATGGTGAGTTCAGCCAGAAGGAAGGATGAGGAACGTGCCTCCTGCCAGTAAGGTGCTGTACCACCCCGAACTGGCATGATGGACTGTCCGTTTGTCTCATGATGCAATGAAGTGGGTTTGATGACAGTCAAGGGCTGTCTGAGGGATACACTTTCATGGCAGATCTGCTGTATATTACTTCATACCAACAGTGATGTTAATGTGATATTAATGGGATCAAATGTAACATTTCTAAAGTGATTTACATAGTAATAACACACCAATGTATTTTCAAATAAGATTAAGCAGCTGTGTAGCAGATGCCTGACTTGCTTTAGGACCAGTACTTCCTAATCGCTCTTTCTTGATCCACTATTAAGGAAATAAAACTCTTATTTTAAAAGTGTCACAAGCTTCACTGTATTAGCATGCATATACACCCTTCAGAGAGTAACGGGTAAGTTAGATTGACTGGAGATTTTGGATAGCTGCAATTATAAAAATAGGCGCAAAAGGGAAACCCAAATATTTTGTTTTAAATGGAGCACTAGGAAATGACTGTCTCTCTCCTTCAAATTCCCTTCCAGATCATTAAATTCCTGAGGCTGCACATTAACCCTAACAGCTGTACTCAGACTTCCCTTCTGAGAAAAGAACTTGCCTGTGACATGGAGAATATGCATAAACGAGTCACTTCCAACTCCTCAAGAGTGCACAGAACTAAGGCTTTTAAGTGATTACAAACTTAAATTGTTGCTAAATGAAATAATGCCATTGAGATGTATACTGTGACATGTCATGTTCCTTGACTTCTTTTAATTCAAATCAGAATTAGAATTTGGAAAAGCTGGTGGAGAATTTATGAACTCTAGGATTATTTTTTGAGATGGCCTAATTCACAGTCATGTAAAACTTTGAAAAATACAATTACATATTCAATATTTAACATCATATGGCAAATGTATATGCAAAAAAAAAGTCATTTTTCCAAGGAAATTCTTTTAGTCGCACTTTCACTGTGTACCTAAAGGGACCCTACAAGAAAGCTGGAGAGATACTATTTACAAGGTCATGTGGTGATAGGACAAGGGCTTCAAACTGAAACAAGGTACATTTAGATTAAATACAAGGAAGAAATTCTTCACCATGAGAGAGGTGAGGCACTAGAATAGGCTACCCAGAGAAGTTGTGGGTGCCCAATCCCTGGAAGTGTTCAAGGTCAGGTTGGATGGGGCTTTGAGCAACCTGGTCTATTGGAAGGTGTCCCTGCACATGGCAGGGGGTTGGAACTNTTTTTTTTTTTTTTTTTTTTTTTTTTTCTGTGTTTGCCTTTTTTTTTTCCCCTTTTAATAATATGAGATAAAGTAGTCAGGTGAAATAATAAAAAACTTACTAGCACAAAAACTGTTCCTAAAATAAAAACCTTGAGAAATTAAGTTGTCTTTATAGAAGCTTCCTGTTCACTCTGCCACATCCATTCTTCTGGCTCTGACGAAAAATTGATGGTACTTTATTATACATGACATCACTCATACTATTAATGTATTATAGACTTCTTTCAGTTTCACTGTTCCATCAGATTTATTTTTTTATTGTTTTCCTATCAGTCTTTTTCACTTGTGAAAAATTTATGTGATCATGTATAAGCCCATTATACGGGCCACTGTGTAGTACTTAGTTCTAAGTATGTACACAGGGGACAACAATTTATCCCTCTCAGTGTGCTTGTTCATGCAAAGATCTATTTATGTACATATTAAAGAATGCAGTGATGCCTAGGGAAAGTGATACGAGCTGTAAATAATTTTGGTTTAGTGAAAGACGAAAAAAGATGAGTGTCTAATTAAGTTTAGGCGATCCTTTAATTTAGGGCTGAGTATAAACTAGTAATAATGGATTCCTTCTAATTTTAGCTTCAAACAATATTGAATTGTAGAAATATATAAGGATCTTCATTTAGATTTGTAAGATCCTGACATTTTAACTTCCCTCCCATGCTTTCATCAATTAGAATATCTTCAGTAAAATTTGAAACACACCCTACTCTGAGTACTCTAAGTTCATATTCCTTCATGCAAGATACATTCCATGAGTCATTGGCCGCTTGGGTTAAATGTACCACGTCCATTTTAGATCAGACATTTCTCAACACCGTATTAACTGTCAAAATAGTTCGGAAAGCCAGTTACCGGTAATGGTGTGTTTGGCAGCTAATAACAATTGCATAATCATTTTTCATTTTCCATTGTCCAGTGATCTAATAGAAAAAGCATTAGATTCCATAGACTGTTATTTTTTTCTTAGAATTATTTTCAAATTGTTATTTATTAGAAAGCACCCTAGAGCAAAGGTAACAAATAACCATGTTCTCAGGTAATTGTTAGATTACGGTTAGTAAAAACACATGTTTATAAATGGTTTCCCAACTCGTGTCAGACTCCTAATTTTTTACAGGTCACACATGACCAAGTAGTACTGCAGACTAGGGATAAATAGTTTTGCTGTGGAATATGAGGGCTTCTCTGGCAGCTTTCTGCCTAGCCTATTTTGTCAAACAAAAGGCAGGAGCTGTTCCCAAGTACTGTTTCTGGTGTCCATAAACATAAGCAATATAAACATGCTAGATGGGAGTATTCAAGGACAGGGAAATCTAACTGACATTCACAGCAAGAATGTAAATGAATCTACAAAGGGAGAAAGGTGTGAAAGAGGGAGAACAAGAAGAAGAAGGCTTCACTGTAATACTACCTAAAGGTGGAAGAGAAAATAAAATTTTCAGAAGGGAAAGAAAAAACAGAAATTATATGAGCTATTCATACATTGCTTTTCCCAATAGCATTTCCATGCTTCCTCTGCTTCCCAAGATTCGAGTCTCCCTCCATACATTAATCTTCAGATGCTCCATTCTAGAGGCTTGCTTTCATACTTCCAAGTCCCATAATCCTATTTTATACCACAAAATCTAAGGCTTCAGATTTACCTTTCCATTCAGCTAGAGATGTTTTTTTCACAGCCCCACCTTGCTGCCAGCAGGTAGTTAATGTACGTGTAAAGGGAACGCACTGCATAGTTGAAACCTTCCTTCTTTTCTGAATATAGACAGCAAGTCTTTTCAAATTAAAACCATCCCACATAACTGAATTTAGCTCTAAACAGTGAAAATCCCCACTTGCATTCTGCTTATATCTGATATATGCAGAACTATTGCCTAAAATTCATTTATTTTGCACAAGTGTCCTTGAAGTATAAGGGATAAGTGAAACAAAACATAAGGAGACCTTTTCTTGGCTCAGTATTTACATGCTAAAATATTTTGTGTGCACTAAGATAGTTCACTTAAAAATTAGATTTGAAGTTATCAGTCTGGGAAAGAAGATAATCCCTGATATTCACTGAATTAAACTTCTATTGTCACTCAGGTTGTAGCTGTCTTAGGTTTAGAGTGGTATACTGATTTTGAGTAAGTGGAGAGAGAGAACACAAAAAATACATTGCCCGAAGTGTAGTTCAGTTATTTATTACTACATAAATTAAAAAAAAAGCAACGCACCACCACCAACAAAAAAACCCAACAAAACCAAGTTCCTAAGCCAAACCCAACCAAAACCAAACAAGCATACATGTGAAACAAAGAGGCCATGCTAAAACTCTGTATTGCATTATGAATCAATAACAGGACTAGATACTAGTCTTCAAGTGTCTTATATTTAAACTGCAATCGCTTCAGTCATTCAGTCTTACTAAAGTCAATCCTTCCATCTACCTGTTCTGATGCACTTCTTTTGGACAACAAAATCTAAAGTAATTGCTTAGTAGTAAAGATTCAGGAAGAGTACTTGCCTGTATTTAGCATCTTGAAGTATCATTTATCCTCTGTATTTTACTGTCACTCTGGTTAGTCTCCCTGCTAATTAGCTTAACTGTCTCAGGGCCCATTTTCTGGCCCTGAGACCAATTGGCACAGTTTGACCATAACTATTAAACTCCTTTGCTTTCCAAATCATGTCTGAATTACCTTTCAGGAATGGCCTGTGGCCCATTCTAACTCCTGATCTGTGTTAGGGAATTGTTATTAGATGTCCCAGGCAGAAAAAAAAAAAAAANAAAAAAAAAAAAAAAAAAAAAAAAAAAAAAGAAATCAGACAGAGTATTCCAACATTTTAAGAGTATAGTCAGTTGATTTCCAGTATCTGGTTCTCTGCCATAGCAAACAGACATGACTGAAGAGTACTAGAACAGGAATCATTGTCCCAGTTACATTGAGCAGACATACGATTTTCAGAAAGAAGAGGAGGAATTTTACTTCTGAATCAAATAGAAACTGTGCTGGACTACGTATTTTAATAGGGTTTTTTTGGTATTAAAAATGAAAAAAACCTGGAATGGAAAGAACAGCAGAGTTATCCATACTAGCTGGGTTTAATTTTTGCGATTCAACACTTTTCTTTTGAGTTTGTGTGGGGTGTGGGGAAGGGTTTCTTTGTGTTTTGTTTGCTTGGTTTATTTTTCGTTTGCTCATTTGCTTGTTTGCTTGTTTTATTGGTATTTTGCAATGCCTGGGATTTACTTCAAGCTGCAGATCTGTTTAAAAACAGGGTGCTAAGGGTGAAACTTGAGACTAAACTGAACTACAGTCTTTGTACTGTGATATTTTCTTGCAGAATCTCTAGCATACATGGAGCTTTACTTTCTTCCAAATCTCCTGCTCACTAAGATAAAGTTCATTGGTAAAACAAACAAGCCTGTTAAAAACCTGTTCATATAATGCTTCTTTTTTTGACCTAGGCTGTGCAGAAGGTGGTTTGCTCCAATTTGTCAAATGGGATGCCGAAATCAGAGCTGTTTTCTTGAATACTTTGTTATGAGTCTCTGCATGCCCTGTTTCTCATTGCTTCTGCCACTTTTCCAGAATCAAGCCAGGCACGCTTGGTTTAGCAAACATCTCCTCTCCTCTTGCTCCTCAGACCTGGCATCCTTTCCACCCTCCTCCTCCTGGTGGGATCCTCAGTCCCTGACAGCTGCCTGGGCTTACTGCTGCACTTGAACCTACTCCTCCACAAGCTGGTCTCAGTTTTTAAGCTGGGTGATACTGAATGGGCGTGGCCTCTTTGGCTGTTGCAAGTGTTAAGTGCTGTTCCAAATCCTAGAATCAGAACCCTAATCCTAACGGCCAATATGTTATTAGATTTAACAATGAATTAGCTGGGTTTATGTGTCAGCATTTTGAATTTGCATATTCATGAAATATATTGTAGCTTTCCTAACTGTTTTGCAAATGACAAATTTCCCAAAGAGTGTTTTTTAAAAAATGTTAAAGCCGTTTAAATGTTTCTTTGAAAGGTTACAGGTTACATACATACATTTAAAACACAAACAAGCCCCCCAGGAGACACATTTTGTTGCTTGGGAAGTACCAGGTCTGTTGAAACAGAAACCCCATCACTGTGATACGTTTAAATGATGTAAGAACCAAGACCTTCATTCCGATGAAACAGATTAATGGCACCTTAATTTTTGAGATCATAACTCAGCTGACAATAACATTCTAAAAATCTGCAATATGGGCAGAAATCAGCAAATTTTTAAAAATTCATATCTAAAAGCATCAAGTAAAGATACGCATTTTATAAGTAGCAGAAACAGCTGCTTTTGCCTGTTTTACAAATCTTTCACAATTCCAGCACAGCAGGAATTTCCATTTCAAATTCTGTCACCCACAGAGAGAGAGAGAGAAGGATTGAAGAGACGGCTCAGGGGGCATCTCATCAAAATTTATAAATAGCTGGTGGGAGACCACAAGGAGGACAGAGCCAGGCTTTTTTCGTTGGTGTCTACTGACAGGAACAGAGGCAATGGGCACAAACAGAAACACAGGATGTTCCCTCTGAACATCTGGAAACAGTTTGTTACTCTGAAGGTGACCAAGCATTGGGACAGGTTGCCCGGGGAGGTCGTAGAGTCTACATGTCTGGAGATATTCAAAGCTGTCTGGACACAGTCCTCGGCAGTTGGCTTTAGGTGACCCTGACTGAGCAGGGGATTTGACAAGATGACTTCCAGAGGTCTCCTCCAGCCTCAACCATTCATTATATTCTGTGGTCATGGAACGGGAACAAGGACTCTGTGTTTCTGGGAAAGGGAAGACAAGGAATCAGGGAATTTACATGGTAGAAAAGACCATTGCAATATATGGACAGCATATGAACAACAAATGTTAAGCCACAATACTACATGGAGAGAAAAAGAGATCATGTGTGTAAAAATACTCAGGCCATTCTGTCATCCAATGCAGATGTTATGCAAGCGTTAGTAGCACAGGATCATGGAGTAGTTGAGGGTAGAAGGGACCTCTGGAGGTCGTATTGGTCATATTGGACCTCTGGTCCAATATCCTGCTCAAAGCAAGATCAGCAAGTGCAGGCTGCTCTAATTGTATAATAAGGAGAGTACTTTAAGTCTGTTTCATCCATTTTCCTGTGCAAACTACTCTAGGTTCCTGTGCAATGTGCTCTAGTTGTACCTGCTTCAGCAGATGGGTTGGATGAGATGATCTCCAGAGGTCCCTTCCAACCCCAACCATTCTGTGATTCTGTTATACTAACCAGAAAAGTAGAGATGAAACTCTCTCTGGTTTTTTGTTGCCTGAAATTCTACCTAGCCCGTCCAGAGACGCTGGCAGCCAGAATGTTCCTCAATATCTGTGATCCTTTGACAATGGCTTTTTTGTTCTTAACTATTCACTGCCCATGACATTTTCATTTTCTTCTCAGTTTCCCTCTTGCTTGACATTTTTCTTAATATTTGCAAGGTCCACCTTGGGGAAGAACTGTTGTATAATAGCAGGGCTAAGGTTTTCAAAATGATGGAGCCTTTGGTAAGAGCATAAGCATAGCAGTTGCCAGGTGCCAGGCCTTCAAAGAAAGGAATTATTTTGCCTTATGGATAAGGTCTAAGGAATGCAAAGCATGCCAAAGAAGTATAAGAGGAAACGAGAACTGCAGATTTAATTTTTCTTCCCTTCTTTCCACTCCTGAGCTGCTCCCAGATCCATCACAGGATCCATCAGGCAGAGTTGGAGGGGACACCCAAATTAAGAAATTAAGAACTCAGAAGAAGAGACAACCTATCTGTGCCTCTCCCAGAGTTGTCTCAGGATATTCTCAGCCCCAGTGTCCAAGTGTGACACCTGTTACAATGTGTCAATAACAGAGCATCTTGTGGACTGACGAGGTGCTGCTGTATGGTACACATCATGGAGGACAGGAGAAGAGCACTTCAGGATAACACAAAACTATAGAATGTTTACAGGAGGAAAGGGATGGATTTGGGTGATTTGGAGAAGGACGAGTGTGGGCAAATAGTCAGGTAAGGAGAAAGTATGTGAAACTGTATATGAAGTATATGAAATGGAAAATAAATGAACTCAGAATAAAGTGACTATTACTGTTTGAAGTACTGAAGAACTTTAAATGCTAGTAGTAAGAGATATAATTGGAGCAATTCATTCCCCATAGTTAAACTTTATCAATATATTCCAAGTCTAATAACCAGTTTTAAAGAAATGGTGAAAGCGTGCACTGCTTAAGTATTTCTCCACTTTCTGTTAACAATTTTAAAATAATTTTGAATATCAGTGAAGTCTTTTTGTGGCAAGTGCAACACCAGAAACTTCTTGACCAGTGGAATATGCGTGGTGTTTATGGTCATGTACATATCTCAGTCGACAGACAGGGCCATTAGCCAATGAAATGCCTTGATTAAGAGAAGTTTCTAGATCACTGACCGTATATGATCAGAGATCAGATTCAACCTACGGTATACATGGAGTCCTGCCAGAGAACCCATTTGAGTTGGTCCTCTTCAGAGCAGCAGGTCTGCAGTTGGGGACTCTCCCCTTGACCTCCTTGAGGTCGAGAGCTCTCATCTTACAGATGAGTGATTGTGCATTTTGAATCATCATTCCAAAGTTTGGGGACCCCCTGAACTGGCTGTATAGTAATTAAATTCCACTTGGTATTCTGAACCCGTGGTCTACTAAATGTTTGTCAGAGCGTAAAGTGATTTTGATTAAGAACACATTTTTATCAACGGTTAAAAAATTTTGGTCAGAAAAAAATAAAAATAAATTCCACTCTAAGTTTGACATCTGCTTGGTTTGATTTTGGTGCGCCTCCATGACATTTTCATATGTACCTTCAAATGCATTTACTGTTCCTTTTGTAGTGTAGCAACTATGATTCAAAATAATAAAATAAAGGAATCTGTAGGTATTAAAGCAAACCAGATTATTTTGAAAGAAACTATGATTCAGACGCTGAATCACAGAATGGTTGCAGCTGGAAAGGACCTCTGCAGATCATTTAGTGCAACCCTGCTGCTAAAGCACGTACACCTAAATCAGGTTGCACAGGATGATGCCCAGGTGGCTTTTGAATACCTCCAGAGAAGGAGACTCCACAGCCTCTCTGGGCAGCCTGTTCCAGTGCTCTGTCATCCTAAAAGTAAAGAAGTTTCTCATCATATTCAGATGGAACTTCCTGTGTTTCAGTTTGTGATAATTTCCCCTTATCCTGCTGTTGGGTGGCACTAAAAAGAGTCTGGCCTCATCCTCTTGATTCCCATCCTGAAGTTATCATAAGCATTGACAAGATCCCCTGTCAATCTTCTCTCCATGCTGAACAGACCCAGTTGTCTTAGTCTTTCCTCATAAGAAAGATGCTCCAGACCCCTAATCATCTTCCACTGGACTCTCTCTGGTAGTTCCTTGTTTTTCTTGAACTAGGGAGCCCAGAACTGGACACAATACCCCAGATGTAGACTCACCAGGGCAGGATAGAGGGGAAGGATAACCTCCCTCGACCTGCTGGTCATAGTTTTCCTAATGCACCCCAAGATACTGGGGCACAAGGGCACATTGCTGGCTCATGGTTAACTTGTTGTCCACCAGGACTTCCAGGCCCTTCTCCGCAGAGCTGCTTTCCAGCCACTCAACCTCTGACCTGTACTGGTGTACGGAATTATTCCTCCCTAGGTGCAGAATCCTACACTTGCCTTAGTTGAACATCATCAGATTCTTCTCACTCAATTCTTTAGGCTGTCCAGGTCTCACTGAATGGCAGCACAGCCTTCTGGTGTATCAGTCAGTGCTCTCAGTTTTATATCATCAGCGAACTTGCTGAGGGTGCATTCTGTCTGTTCATCCAGGTAATTGATTAACAGGTTGAACAAGACTGGACTCAGTACTGATGCCTGGGGAACACCGCTAGCTACAGGCCTCCAACTATCCAGCCTTTGGGAAAATATGAGTGCAATATATGACTAGATGGGTCAAAAAGGATTGCTCACAGATGTGAAAGATGTCAACACTGGGGATGAAAAGCTGGGAAAACATTCATCCAGTGAAAGTTATTAGTGAAAACAAAAAGTCAGAGGAATTAGGTCCAAGTCATTTTAATAAGAAACAAACTGCTCTTCATGATGGTGTCTTTTTCTGTACTTCATCTTTTTGTGCCTAAAAGTACAGTGAGGAATAATTCCAGATTCTGGAAACAATTGTCTGGAAATCAAGTTCTTATACTGACACAAATGTCCACAGTGTGGAATACAAAGTTGAAATCCAGTCTTTTTTTTTTTTTTTAAATAAAATAATAGTTCAGCTGAAAAGATAAAAAAAAAATTATTGCTTACGGTGCTGAACAGTATGTGTTATAGAATTATGTTTACATTTCCTGGTTTACCCACTTTGTATGTGTCCTTTAGGTCTACCTTGATCTTATTGCCATTGGCAGATGGCAAGATTTACAATTAATATGTATCTAAACTTATTTGAACAGCAGGCATATGTTGCAAACTTAATGAGGAAATATCTTGTCTGGTTTATGGAAAGACAAAATGAAACATTTCATAGAACTATTTTCCCTGCATGTGGATGAGATACATCTGAAAGCTAGCAAGAAAGTATTATAACCTATTTCTTTTACCCATAATGATGTTATTTGGCTGTTGACAAAAGCAAAACATCATCCTTTGAAAGTGCAACAGCATGTGTCTAAGGAAAATCAGATTCATTTCTGTACTATCTGTTACGGAGCATTTAATGAAGCTATTTCAGAAGTTTTATAACATTGAATTATTGTTTCCAGAAAAACAAAAACAAAAACAAGCAAACACAAGAAACAAAACAGTGGCCTGCTTCCACTTATAGATTGTTTTGTCACTCCTTTTGGAGTCACTTTAAATGTACTGACATTTAGGACTCTTTCTTTCCTTTCTGTTTATATTGGTCTCCATTGTTCCTAACCACTGCTTCATACTTTGGTGATATTTCTGTAATGTTCTTGCCAAACATCCACTTGAACCTACTGATGATTTTGATAGGATAGCATGAGCTATAGATGATGCACAAGCACAAAAAAATGATCTAAGGTCTCTATTGTTTTCTGTATTCATCTGTTGATGTCGTTGATCTATATAAAACCTTCAACATAATTTAGCTCTTAATGAAACATCAGATAAGTCTTTGTGGAAACAGATCCTTTCTGCTCTTTGCTTTTTCTGATTCCAGCAAAGTCCATTTTCACTTAACATTTTCTTTTCCCTAACTTTCCAGTAGACCATACAGCCTAAGGATTCTACAAAAGCCCTATGCTCACCTTGTGTGCATTGTTGCAGGCCACACTTTCATCTGTCGCAGCATTCTTGAAGTCGTTAAATGAAAGTTGTGGTGCTTCTGCTAACGTCCTTCTGATACAAATCTGATCGTAGTATGTTCAGTCTGAGATTTCAAAAATATATGGACACATGTCCCTGAAACCATGAAGCTTTTAAAAAGAAAGCTATTTTGGATTATATTAAAAAAAGTCTTTGGCTATTGAGCCTGTCAGAGAGTACATGATCATGACTTTCAGATTTTCTTTGGAATCACAGACTTAGAATCGTTGCACTTGAGAGTCTTTAGTGATAGTAAATACATGAAAGCAATGATTAAATTGTCAGTGCTTATAATGCTGCAGCTGCCTTTAATAAGACAAACTATAACTAATTACAGTAAGATACTTTTCGGTGTACATAACGTTCTCGATATTATACAGGATCAGAGCATTGAAAGAAGAAATGGCCCAGCAGAGCTGCAGTGGGCTGTCAGGGCTCAGAGAGCTTTTGGGAGCCATCCAAGCACGGGCAGTGTGTGGTGAGATGACAAATTAGGGGGAAGGCACTGCAGCCTGCTGCTGTGTTACAGGGTGCTGGCATGAATGAATGGTTGTAGGGAAGGAGAAATTGATGAATGGTCAAAGGGAGAGAGCAAGCGATTTCCAAAAGATTAGTTAATTGAGAAGAGCTTTGCGTAATTTAACATCTGAATGTTGATATTTATCCAAACTAAATTAAAGGGTGGAACTTGCTCTAGTCAGCCCATCACAAGCTCAAATCTTCTTCTGTGCTCCACGGTAATAAAGTGTGATGTTGCAAACAAACTGATGGCTTCAGGTGGGAATTGATGACAAATGATGTAGGTAAGTCTAGATTTAGAAACAAAGACTCTCAACAGAATTTTTCTCAAAATTAATGTTTCAAATTTTGCAGGATACATCTTTCAACAATATTGAGTAGAAGCTAGGTTCTATGCATAATGCTTTCTTGTTCTTAAAGATGCTGTCTAAAAACAGATCACCCCTATTTGTCTACCTTTTCCAGCGTGTAACAGATTTTGCCTCTGTATTTTTCCCTGTAGCTCATTCCATGTGAGGAAACTCTAACATTGAAAACTTTATTTTCATAAGAAGGAAAGTAAAAAGGATTGTATTTTCGTGCTTGTATTATTGGAATCTCCGTTTTGCCTCCTAAAATTGCTGAGAGGCAGCTGGAAAGATGCCTGAGCCTCTACCACTGCTGAACATTTTTAACTTATTTTCTTACTGATGAAAGTATCTTCTTTTCCCCCAATGGATTAATGGGAGACTTTCAGTCTCGTGTTATCTGCCTCTCTTTCTTTACCTCTCCCTCAGTTTCTTTTCTGTTCTGTGATTTTTTTTTTTTTTCGAGAGGGCAAAAGTCTTTCTTCTGGTCTTCAGTTTCATCCATAACATTCAGTGTCTTCCACTTGTTTTCCAAGGTGTAAGAGGTGCAACATTAATACTGATGGATGCAGAAAATGTTGAAGGTCACTGAAGAGAACTGACTGCAGTTCTGGAGTGCTCCTTGCTCGGAAGAGAACATGAACACGTAGATGCTTTACTCCAGCTCCCACTGCACCCAGGTCCCTTCTTGGTGCCCAAAGATGCCTGCCTCCTATGAAGAGCTGTGTAAAGTGAGGGTGCCAGCTGATGCCTTGGGCAGTGAAATGGCATGTGAAATTAGAGCTCTTGAGAGAAAGGTGTGAAAGACCAGCCAAATGGGAGGAGCTCTGGAAGTGCAACAATCTGAAAATTCCTTTCACAAACAAACGTCTATTCACCTCCACTTGCTGCCCCACCAAACTGAAAAGGCATATGCAGTCATATTATCTATTGTACTGCCATGTGGGCTTGGCCACTTCCCTTTTTCTCATCTGTTTTTCAGCTTTTTACCTAAACATCTCCTCCCACTGCTCCAATCCTGTTTTCTTGTTTCTGGGATGCATGAAAACAAATTCATCTAACATGGTTCTTGGATATGTTCTTACAAGTGTGTCTGAACCTTGTGCTTTGCGTGGTTCTGTATCTTTACTATGTCAAAACAACATATTACATATTATGTATAGTAACAAACATAGATATGTGTATACTTCTTTTTTTTTTTTTTTTTCCTATGAAATCAGCAAAATATAAACTCCAGGAAAACAGTAAATCTCTATGTTAGTCCTGAGCCCTGAATGCATTTATGTTGCCTACAGAGAACAACAGGAGCAACATCTAAACCACTAGGAACTGGAGTTGACTATAAACATGTTAAATGGCCATGACTCTTTTGTAATGCAGTTTAACCTCTCCAAGGAATGTAAACATGTTCTTTTGTTGAAGATTTCAGAAGAAGGAAGACAGTGACAGAGATCATTTTTTATCTGAGCATAAAGGAAACACTTTTCTTGGTAAAAGCAATGTAAAAGTTACCTGAGAAAGCATAGAAGTAAGAATGAAAAGAGCACCATTGTCTTGCTTAAATCTCCCTTAGAAAATATCAGTTATTTAATCAAATTTTAGCTGCAGTTCCTATGAAAATAATTAATATTCTACACTAAAGTTCTCTTGAGGCTCAAGATTTCATTTTGCTTTGGTGTTATTTCATAAGAAAAGCTACAGCATTGGAGTTTTGTTTTACTTGCTTTAGGTCAGACCTTACAGACGAGCCTGCTCTGCCTTCTAAATTTGCAGTATATGCAGCTCTAACATGGTGACATGGCTTCAGAATACTGGCAGAGATGAGTTGATTGACTAAAGATGACAAAACCAAAATTTTCCATCCCACAGTTTCAAACATTACATTGACAAGCTGATTCTTCTTCCAGAAATGGATTAACGAAGAATCAACACAAGTACCAAAACTGCAGAAGACACCCTCATGCACATATCTAGAAGTTCTAAACTGTATTTTGCAGGCATTTTCCCTTTGTTTACAGAAGTCCTTGGCAAAGGGCCATGGAAGTTTATTGTAGTGAGAGTTGAGATGTTACAAGAAGTTTACAGGGTTGTTTTTTGTTTGTTTTTTTTTTTTTAACCTTCTCACAGCAGTTCTAAAGAAACACAGAAGATCACTGTCTCAATATATAATCTTGCCTTTTGCTTATCTGCTCAAAGTAACCATTTGCCCCCATCTTCAAATCCAGGCAAGTTTCTGTTTCTCTTAGTATTGACTACATAGTTATGTGAAGTAGTGGTATAGTATGAGACAATGAATATTTTCCTGGAGCTGGGACTTCAAATTGGTGTTGATATTTGGCCACCAAAGCAGAGTTTACTACATCACAGCTGGGACAGCTATGAAGCACAAGCTATTCAGGGTGAAGTACATAAAAAAAGATGTTTTCATGAAATTTCTAAAAATCAAGTTAATGAGGGGAAATACAGAAACCACTTAACCAGTCAAACATTCCTGAAACCGAAATTCAAGAACAATAATAGCAATAATCCAGGCTGCAAATGTGGAAACTTAAACCTGATTGTTTTGGTTTAATTTGTTTTATTTTCCCAGGCTTTCACTTCCTTTTGTTGTTTGCTTTTGGTTTCCCTCCCACATCAAATCTTTTATTTTCTCATCTCAGAAGAGACTTATTTTGGGTAAGACAAATTTTGTTTTAATAGAAACCATTTTCAGATAAGTCTGCTACAGTGTCAAACCATAAATCACTATTTTTATGTATATAAGTTTCAAAGGCTCCATGTAGTGTGTTTGGGAACTTGTTTGGTGTTTGTTTTATTATATAAGGAATTAAAGAACAGATGTCTGCAAATATAAGGCAGAAGAAAAATAGAGGCAGAGGGCATAGACTTTTCCTTTTTATATGTTCTGTACATTTACAACTTAAAAATAATAAAAATTGCCAAACTAATTTCAATGAGAGGACAGGCTGAAGGGTTGTGTGTATGAACTGGAACCCCTAATCACTGAAGTTCCTTAACTATTTTGCCTCACAGTGAGAACAGGATCTGCAGATTGCCTACACCAGGCATTAAGAACCAGTTCTGCAATCTATTGATTCACTATCCATGGGTCAGTAAGCTCTTCTGTGTGATTTACAGCAGCAGCGTAACTTAGATCAGGTTTTCATCTACTCCAAAACTGGAGCATAGCAGATGGAGCCTTTATTTTTTGTACTACAGCTCTACATTAGGCTGGCAATGCGTATCTAACCAAACATCTCAAACTCTCTCTAGATTTGTCTAGACTAATTGTACCGACAGGAGTGGAGTTACTCATATGATATCATGTAACTATGCAGGCTGGTGGACCGAAGCCTGAGCAAGAAGAGCTGTTGCTCCCCAGAGGCCGGATAAACCATCTTCCCACGGGTGCTGAGGGCAATGGTGAAAAACACAGGGAAGGTGGCTAAAGCAGGCTAACACACAGGCAGAAACAAGTCTAACTTTCATGCAGCTTGGCAATGGCGTATGCCACTTCTATTAAAACCAATTCTATTACAAAGTTGAGGGAATGATATGATGTCATTCGTAATCGGGTTATGAAAAGCACAGGCAAACAATTTCCAGAGAGCCTGGGGTGAGGGTTTTCAGTGTGTTCCACATCTGCAGCCTGCAGCCTAGTCTGAAGAAAAACTGTACAAAGAATTCTGAGAAGTATATATAGGTATATATACGCACATATATATATTTATAAAATTTAATACCCTCTCACTGAGACCACATAAATGTTGTTCCTAGGAAGCAAAACATGCAGTAATAAAAATGACAAGTTAATGTGTTTTTCTGTTTAAGTCACAAGTAGAAATGACTTCAATGATCTCATCACAGTCCCAAGTAGACATTTGTCTCCATCAGAAACAGTTTCAGTTTGACATATTTTGAAAATTATGTGAAGATGGCAGCTGACAACCGAGGCTGTAACAGCAGGCATTTAACAAATGAGACATTGTTTTGATTAAAATTTATGATAGAACAATATTATATAAAATACAGTTCTTCCAAAGAAAGATAGAAAAAACTTTCAAAAATAAGTTAAGCTCGTTGCTTCTATTTGTCACATACAAATATGTTTAATTCAAATACAAGTGATTCATACCTTCTGCTGGATTAAATTAATGAAGATTATTTAGTTTCTCCCAATTTAACTTCATTGATTCTGGTAAAGTTGCAATAACAGTATGCTAGCTGAGTGGGCATACACTTAAATACAAAAACTGGAATGTTTGTTGTAAAGATAGATGAAATGCATAAACGTTAGTACCATTCTTCATTAAAGACCCAGTCCTGTGCAATCTAAGTCTGTGGGACTGTGCCAATATTTTCAGTGAGTCTGAGATTGAAGAGGCTGTGAGGCAGGTGGACAGTCAAGTCTCCAGCTGAAATCCCTGTGCATGGTGGTGAGGTGTGTGGGTGGGCTGGTGGGTGAGACCTGTGCTGCTGTTGGGCAAAAGCTTGACTAGGACACGGCTTCCCAGGTCAAGCTTCTGCAACCCCTCTTTGCCTGCCGTTTCCCAGGCTGGTGTTAATCCCTGTGTATTTGGACACAGGCAACTCAACCTGAATGTGATTCAGTAACCAACAGAGAGCTGCAGGTAGGAATGGAATTTGACTATGGTGTATTTGCAGGTAAGATACCAAAAGACCTTGTTGATAGGTTGAGTTCCCTGAATACTGAATACTTCATGCCCAAATATGTTACATTGCTGCAGGTCGGTCTATAATGAAGCAAAGCATATTTTACTGGGACAGTAATGATTCTCCAAAAAAGCTGGAGAAAGGATTTTCCTTTTTGTAAAATTTCTTTAGAAGTGAGGAGCATCTGTCAGCAACATCCAGTACTGAATTTAATGTCTGTGTACATTCAACAAAAGGAAGTTGTCAGGTGGTTCCAAATTATTTGAAATTTCCAATAACAAAATGTCATATTTTTTTGGATTCAGATTCAACAAGTTTCTTATGGTTGTTGATACATTTGTTAGTACTGAATGATGCTTTTGTTATGGCTACACATGATGTTCCTTTTCTGTTTGAAATAGTAAACTGTTAGCGCATTTCCTTCCATATGGAGCTGAATTTCAGTGCCAGTGAAATAATCAGAATGCAGCCACCATCTGAGTCTACAATGCTCTCAACCTCTTCTATATCCTGATTCAGTCAATTCCCATAGCATCTAGCACCCCAGTAGTTTACAAAGTGATTTGGGATCAAAGAAATAGCAACTTAGGAATGTCACCATCATATTGAGGACACATTTTGAAATTGTTATAAGAGAATGTAGATTAAAATAAAAATGTTTTATTCATCCTGAGCACAGAAGGAGTTTAATCATGATTTTAAAAGGCACATGTTTAATTATGTTTTCAGAAATCAAGATTGGCCAGCTTAAATATTGCAGCACGAAACATATTCTCAAGAATAGATGAATTGAGAAGATTGATTGATCTTGAAAGACACTTGATCTTGAAAGACATTTGAATAATTTCTCTTCACTCATAAGTTTACAACTTGGTAATAATTACGTGTAAGCCTCAGAGGCTAATTATCACATAGAAGCTAATATCTTCTGGAGAAGGCAAACTGTTGAAGTCAATTGCTCAGGGTCTGTAGAAACTGTATTTTCTTTTGAAGATCTGAAGGCAAAGTTAGATACTCTTTACTGCTAAACTAATCTGAGCTGCAAATAAATCTGCTGTTGAGCAGAAAATGATAACATAGTATTACACTTTAGTCTATATGCTATAGTATTACACTTTAGTCACAAGACATTGAAATAGACTTAAAATAGACTTAAAATATTATGCCACTTCTGAAGTGGAACAGAAACTCTCAAATGAAACTATGTATATCAGAAAGCATTAATTGAAGCTAAACAAAACTTTTGCTATGCTGCATCTATTTAGATAGCAAGAGCAACAGCAGCTGCAATAGTTTTCTTCAGGCCCTAAACAGAATATCTGGTCAAAAAATCCATCTGAAAACAGACACAGTATGGGAGACTGAAGGGCTAGGTAGGGGTTCTTTGATCATTCAATAAAGTAGGATGATCCAATAATGACAAAAACCTTGCCGCAAACCAGACAAAGCAGAACCTTGTCCTGAGCTGCATGTAGTCTTATGCAAGTCCCCCACCCACTGTGTAATCAGCTCACTAGTGAAGTGAGTCTTTATTTTATGAATTTGTTTTCCTTCTGATAGGAAAAGAAAAAACGCCAGGCCTGGAATTTTTTCACCAATTGAAATTCCCATTTTCTGAATACTTCTGGTGCTTCCTTAAATGATTTAATCACACTTTAAGTTTACATGGAGATCAGAGAATCACAAAACTGCAGGCTGGAAGAGACCTCAGGAGCTCATCTTATCTACTTGCTGCCTCTGATAACATCAGCTTTGTCTTTGATATTCCTGACAGATGTTGGAAACGCTCCCACAAATTCCTGATGCAGAAGAGCCCACAGCATACCCATTTTTTTTTGTTGCACTGCTCCTTTTCCTGTTGCAGCTTAAGGCCTTTACTTCTTAACCTATCTGTTAGTAACCAACATGCATGTTTTTAAGGAATTTAGGTTATTTCTTTAATATTAATATTCTTGGTGTAAAAAACAAAACAAATAAACAGAAAACAAACCACCCCACCAAATTTTCTATACCAATGAAATCCTAGTTTGGGTTGCGTATTAGAACTTCCTACTTCTGAAGTTTACTTCCGGTGTCTCTTGCATTGGAATAAAGACATTTCTGATTAGGATGCACTATCACAGTTTCTCTCTCTTTTGATTCTCTCGTACAAAACTTTGTCCCACTAACTTTTAAGCTTCTGTCCTGTTTATACTCACCTGGAGGAATTTGCTCATTCTCCCCTCAATCCTAATTTGAAACACTCCTCATTGTATTTGCAAGTGTGCAAAGATACTCTTCCTCATCTCCTTTTGGGGGCATCCACCCTCATTCAGTAGTTCACAGGTTACCATCCCATGGTTAAGGAAGCAAAGCCCTGCTGCTGACATTATTGGCTTGGCCACATTTACCCTCAGGCTGTGTTTGTCCCTGTTTGAACCCTGAATTTTTTCCTGGGAGAGCTGATGAGAGTAACCCCTGACACTGCCAGAGCATTGTAGTTGTGGTCTGCTTAGACTCACTCTGGCTGAGAGTCTGTCTTCGCACGGAGGAGAACGTGTACCAGGAGCCCAGATGTGTCTCTTCAGGCTGTCATTAACATTTTGGACCGCAGTAATTTGGGCTGGGAGACAGATGCGTCTCTTCACTGCCAGCAGGGGGAAGTCACCAACTACTTTTATGTTTTGGCTTTCCTCTTGACAAGGAGGGTAGTTAATCTCCCAGTATTTTAGGTTTGTGCATTTTCTTCCTCTGCCATTGGCATTGCTACCTGAGCTACCCGAGCTGCAAATTTCTTTCTGTAAGAATTCAAAAGGAATAGCAGCCCTCCTCTGAAGAGGCAAGGAGGATGTTACTAGGTGATGTGGCTGTACCTTTGCCCAAATTTTTGCTTTTGTGGTTGACATGCAGACTGTGTTCTAGCTTGAAATGGTGACTTAAAAGGTCTGCAGTATCTCCTTGCAAATGGACTCTACTGCTGATTTTGTCTTCTGTTCTGGGGAAAGCAAGGACCAAGGGCTTGGTTCTTATCCTTTACCCACAGACCATGTACTTCTCTGATAATACAGAGCACACTGTCAGGAACACGAAAATATCTCTAGGTGTTCATATATCATTTAAAATGTTATTAATGAAACCTTATCACTTCAAATTTTAAATAGGAAAATAAGGATGCATAAAGTAAGTGCAAGCTGATGTTAATTTTAACTTTTTTTTTCTTATTACCTTTTTCATGTCAAATATGTCTTGATGTCATTCTTATGCCATATAAACAGTACTGATTTATTGCAAAATAGTATTACCCAGGAGATCAAGGCAGCTAGACAGCACTGACAATGAATTGAAGACATTTATGTGAATAAACATGAAAAACTTACTGCATATTTGCAACAGTCCATCGTTTGTTGATGGTGAGTGTTCACATAGTTATTCATAAGAATATTAATTTTTCACACATAATTATAAATGATCTGAAAATTTGTCTCAGAAATAATTTTTACAATTTTCATTTTTTTAAAGTAGGCATTCTTACCTATTTAATAAAAAAGCAAGAGTAGTATATGATTAAAGTGTTTACTAATGCTTCACTTGAAATCAGTCACATGCAACTGAATTGGGTTTATGAGTCAAGAAACCTGAAAACTGAAATGAATTTGCAGCAAGCATTGTTTGAAAGTTAAGCACACAAAATATATTACAATATTGATCTCCAAAATGAAAGGATTTGTTGATACAAAAATGGGAGCTAATGGTTTTTTTTGTGTGTGTGTGTGATGTGGCCATTATCAATAATTAAATTTGCTCTTTTGCCATTTGCATTTTTACTGTTGAGGAGGGAGTTGAGTTTAGTATTTCTAATCTGTTTTTAAATTTTTCACCTTTTGAACTTTTTTCAGTACTGATACCAGAACGCTTGCAAAACAAACACCCAATAAAAACAAAAACAAACAAACAAACAAACCCCACCCAAACCTCCCCCAAAAAACACAAAAAAAAGAGTTTGTGACAATAGATTTCAAAATTTAATTGAACAAAACTAGGTAACTGAGGGGAGAATTTTGTCTTCTGTTATGGCCCTGTTTACTTGAGAATAAGTGGCATGGTGGAAGAATACATTTTATTTATTAAAAGAATATAGTTCTCAGAACGGTACTGAAAGGGTAAAAGGAAGTGCAGAAAACTAATTTTATTTTCATTATATTCAGAGTTCTCTGTTGTCTTGGAGATTCAGTCTCATGACAAAAGTTCATGCAAAAATAGGTGGGGGTTCACACTTTTCAGTTGTCCGCTTGTGTGGAAAGAAAGAGTTGCTATGTCATGCAGTACAGCTTTGGGTCATTTATATAAACCACCTGCTGGGTTATTCCCAAACACTAAAGGCTGGCACGCAAAATATTAAAGCTCTGAAAATAATCTGATAGGATACAGGTAGCCTGTTATTACAGTGCTTATATAGGTAATGTTTCTAAACTCATCTCTTTGGAACAAAGCTTTTAAGGGTAATACTTAACTGCACCTACACGAATAATCTCATTTAAGGCTTTGAAGCCCATATAAATATTTACAGACAAGTAACTTTTAAAGTGTTTTCCTGTTGCAGAATAGTGTGTGATTGAAGCTCCTGAGACGTGTTGCACCCTGGCTGATCAAGGTCAGCCACACCACAGCCTGGCAGCCCAGGTTCACACAACACAAAAAGTGAAGACGGTCCTTGTTCTCTCTGCACTTACTAGAAGGGTGCTCTTGAAAAGCAAAGTCGAGCACACCTATAGGAGAATAGTTTTGGATGGTTTACACACTTAGCATTATCTGTATTTTTCTGCCTGATATCCTTGCGATCATCTGAGTTGGTTTGGAATGGATTTTGTGATAAACTTTAGAGATGAGTCCATTCTCAGCGCTAAACATAGCACAATCTTTAACTATAATAATTTGTTTCAGAATTACCTCAGTTTCTGATTCAAATGAAACAAATAAACAAGCAGGTAATTAAATTTTTATGTGACTTGGACACTGCAGGACAAATGGTAATGTAAGGCAGAGTAATCAATATTTGTCTTCAATCCATTTCACTGCAGTTTCATCTCTTGAGTGCTGCCAAAATAGATGCTGGTACAGCCAATCCCAAATGTTAGCTCAAATGAGTCACTCATATTGTTTGCATAGCAGGTCAGATAATTGATATTTGGTTTATCAGCATCTTATTTTGTTTCTTTGAAGCAGTGATGAATAGAAATAATTTTTGAGGCAGTGCAAGTGAATAATCTCCAATGTCAATGTGGTCTGCTTTGTACAGCTCACAGGGTTCTTGCTTTGCTTTCTGCCTGTGACTTAATCCATGTGTTTCAGATGGACAGCTATTTGCAATGATTTTGACAATAGGGAATGAATACCAGGAGCAATTATTTTTGGCATCATACAGCTGTGATTTAAACAAAGATTGTCATTATTTTCTTACATTCTTGTGGTTTTCATCCTTTGAGTTCAACATGATCTGAGGCTTCCCTGCCAAAAAAAAAAAAAAAGATAGAAAAAAAAGGTCAGGGTGAGGCAGGACAGGGAAGGGAGCTTCATTTTGTAAGCTTAAAAGCTAGAAATGAAATATGAGATAAAGTACACCCTTCTTTTCCACCAGAAGCTACAGTAACCACACAGAGACATTTTATAGTTCTGTAAAAGGGAACTGCGTTACTAAAGCCACTGGAGAGCTGGAAAGTAGATTACAACTGTGTGCTAGCAAGAATGCAGGACTGATGTTGTGGCCAGCCCTGTGGTTCAGAGGGGCTGGGCAGAAAGCTACTGAAGTTGCTGATGATTGCAGGCCTCTGTATGTTTCACACAGGAATTGTGTCCATCTGGATGTCTGATTTTCTATACATTTAGCATTTTGAGCTAAAGTTGCATCATGGGAGCTTCTGTATCTCCCATGATGGGACTGCGACAGTCTGGGTACTGATGAGGTGTATGGTGGCAGAGTGCTGATGCTAATGAGGATTTGCAGGAAGATTCGGGGAATTCTTCAGTTGCACACTGGCAACTGAACAGGAAAATCTGAGGCAGAAGACATAAAGCTCCTCGTGTGGTTCATGGGAGAGAAAGGTCTCCCTCAGTGTCACTGCTGGTACCTGGAGCAGCAAATGAACAGCAGCACATCCCTAGGGCTGCCTCACATGAAAGGACAGGTCAGACAGTCTGGCGATGAGAAGACCTGTCTCCTCTGCTCTTCCTTTCCCAGTTCTCCTTAAAGGTCTTGTAAGATCTGTGCTGAAAAAGTAGTACTCCCCAAACTCAGTAATTACTTGAGGTGCATCACAGGAAAGAAACACTCTGAGGGATTTTCCTGTGTTGGAGGCTAATGGTCTTAACATTCTTCTTTAATATCTATGAGTGCAATAAAACCTATTCATCCATACTCCATTTTTCTGAGTAGAAACAGATAGATCAGTTCTAAGTTCTTGTTATTAAATTTGACAGTACTACTGCCTTTCAAAATATTCAACACCTGACTTAGAGCAGAAGACTTGTATATTATTTTAGGTATTGTATGAAACCAGAGTGAAATGTATGCTTTTCACACAACACAGGCCCCATTGTCCTGGGCCTGAAAGGAGAAAACAAGATGGATAGATATGGTTTATGTAGGCCTCACATTTATTAATTGAACTTGTCTGGGAATTGTGTAGCAGTAAGCTTCACATTTGGGTTCATGTTTCCTTATTTTCTGCTTGATAAATGGCTGCCTTTCACCTTTTCCCTGACTGGGCCCCTAACACCTTTCCTCACACAGACATGATGGGGCATCCCAGCTCATTTTGGGGATGTCTTCCTTTTAATATCCCTCCAAGCTCAAGGAGGTTGAGTCCCTTCTGGAAGATGAATCCATACGATATCCCTGAAACCTGCTGCATGTCAACAACTGGTCAGGTACCTCCTTGTCTCTCCTGCTTTGTCCTTGATGTAACACGGAGCAGAGAAACCTCATACTGTGGAGGCATCTCAGTGACATGAGGAATAATCCTTCCCTTGGTTTTCCCAGAAAGATAATTAGAGCAGTCTCAGTGATAGGTCCCAAAACCATATCTCTGTGTTAAGCTGAGAGCTGAATGGCAAACCTGGGTGTGAAAGGGTTTTAGGATGGTGCAAAACACTTCAGGACTTTCTGGGAGGCCAGCAGAAACCAAGGATGTACCATGCATACAGTGGTTCAAGTTGTGCTTCATCCTTCATCCCCATTTCAAATAAAAAAAAGTGTTAGTGCTTAAAGGAATATTTATTTCCGTTTTTCCTATCTGTCTAGAAAATTTACTCACATTTGAGCTTGTGACATTTATATTATGTTTCTGTGATGAAATTCTACTACTGAAATACCTTGCACAAAACTTGCCTTACTTTGGTGTGCTGGGAAGTTTGCAAAATATGGTTATCGACTGTGAATGTGTTCTTATTTGAGTTTTCTCCAGCAGAACATTGTGATGACTGGATTTTTTTCTTTAAGAAAAACATAACCTTTGCTCATGTCCCTTGCAATCAGATTTTAAACATGTAAGGCATGAGGAAGGAGCAAAAGACTGGTCTCATAACATTTGAATCTGCATAAGGCATTATTTTAAATATATTGTACTTATATCTAGTATTCTTTTTTACTGTAAGTATGAAGAAGTCTATACACGTATAAGATAAATATAGGAGGAAAAGGACCTGTGTACTACCCCTGTAATGCTCATCTTCCAAGATGCAATTAAAATAAAGCAATGAAATTTGCATTGGAAATGAAATGCTCATCTTTTAAAATTTTATGCTGTAATTTCAATAAGCTGGTCAAAGTTGAACAGCTCTCATCTGGAATGCTGATGTGGCCTCCACTGTCAAACATCTTTCCTAATAAGGTAAATCGCACAGTGTTTGGTCAAACTAAATTCAGGGAGAGATCTCCAGCTTATGCTTTTTGCCAAAAGACACTAGCAAACCACAGGTTAAAGTCCATGTCCACCAATAATATATTGCCAATCCAACAAGAAATGCAATCAGTATGTATTTGTTACCTCTGACAAAAACTATATTATTATTTTTAAATGACAGCTTTTCTTTAGAGCAGTCATCTTTCTGTCATCTGAGAAAGCTTATCTGAAACAGATGGGAAATAGCCTCTGGTTTTTCAGAGCTTTGTTGTTTGGTTTTTTTTTTTCAATTTTATTTCTTAGGTGTAGAACTAAACAGTCTGTTTTTAATTTGTTAGAAACAAGAAGGAATAGCATGACTTCTGCATATGGCCTGTCCTTGTGAGTCTGTCTCATTGATTCTCTGGTATTTCTTGAAATTATTACAAAGCACTATGGCAAACAGTTGTATTGCATATCCTTTTAAAAATTTTACTGGTGACTTACGTTAGAGTACAAGCAGGTGATAAACACTATTCTCTATGAGAATATACCCATATAGTAGGTGTGGCACTGTGTAGAAATAAATAGTTAAAGCTTGGATCATACATAGCCTATACATGGGTCAATAGAGTTCAAGATACGTGGGGATAATTGCAGATGAATAAAAGGATGTGAGCTATGCTTTTATTTGTGTACCTTCAGATTAATAACTAGCTATTTCTCTGTCTGCCTACCTGGCTAATATCTGGTGGTTTTACAGTGCCATGCAGAATCATACTACCTATGAATTTTCCATAAAAAAATCAATGTCAGCATGAAGCTGATTTCTGAAAATCTCTCAGCCCTCTTCCTCTTGAGAGTGAAATCTTCTAATTGACTGGTTTTGAATTTCTATGAAGCTTGATTTTGTAGTGGTAAGGATTTATGAGTAAAGACCTTCAGCATCACAGGCATAATTTATGTGGTTTGTGGGATTTTTGGCGTATTCCCTTCCCTTCCCTTCCCTTCCCTTCCCTTCCCTTCCCTTCCCTTCCCTTCCCTTCCCTTCCCTTCCCTTCCCTTCCCTTCCCTTCCCTTCCCTTCCCTTCCCTTCCCTTCCCTTCCCTTCCCTTCCCTTCCCTGCAAGGTTTCCTGCACTGTCCCAACCTGTGAAGGTGCCTTATCTTCTCCAGGAGCTGATGACATCTGTTCAGCTCAGCCTGCTCCATCTCTAGCTCTGACATGGCTTCTGGCCAGCATCAGCCTAAAGGAGGGCAATTACTAAGGGTGCTTATATGGAAAAATGTGAAACTAAGCTTTGTGAAATTCCTTTGAAAATTCTGATTTGTGTCTTAAATATGTACCAGAGAATAATGGGGACCCAGAGAATGGATTTAGGGCTATTATGCTTTCAGTGTCCTGGATCTTTAGGGCAGAGGAACAAGATTATAGACTAGAACACGACCTTAATGCACTTGGATACTGACACTTGAACTAAAGCTATTATTAATACGTCATCAGCACCACAGTTAGCATTAATACAGTACACTTAATGCAAGGACATTGATTTCCTCTTTTTGATCATCAGCCAGTAGGACCAATCCTATAGCACGGTTCAGCTGCAATTGTGTAGTTATCTGGTAGCAGGAAGGACACAGCAGAGAAAAGGAGAAAATACTCAGTATTTGTCAGCCATCTGTTAAAAATATCAGCTTTCTCTCTGTTTCTGTGGGCTGCATCCCTAAGAAAGGCCCTGGTCTTGTGAATGGATCTGTGTGTGGGGTTCGTTATTTGAACCCGTGTCCAAGTGGTTAAACAGAGACGAATCAACAACTTTGAAAAATAATTTCAGTTTTATGTGTCACCTGTACTACTTGCTTTAAGTGTGAAAAAGGTCTTATTGCTTACTCTCCTAGAACAGATGCCAAGAGTAAACCGCTTGGTCAAAGCTACAGATATGCAGCTTCTTTTCCCACAGGCCTGAAATGTGAGGGCAGATGCTGTTCTTTGATAAAAGAAATCTGAGCTTCAGGCCTTTTCAAATGCATATGAATGTCTCTTGACTTTATGAACTATGGTCCAAACAGAAAAGTAAGGAAGAAGAGATTAGGTAGAAGAAGAATCTGAGAATACAGTCTAATATTCAGTTTGCATAACGGTGGTATAACTACGGTTTCCTTTGAAATGGTATGATACATTTGCCAGCTATTCAAATACAGATTCAGTTCATCTTGCTCACTGTTAATCCTGCATCAAACATACTTGCCAAAACTATCACAAATTTAACACTTGGGACATCTTAACACTGCAACCATTAAACCTCTGCAGAAGGCAAAATATTCATTGGAAGGAGGAAGTAAGCCTGAACCTCTTGAAAAATCTATAGGAATTCGGAAAACACATAACAAAATCTTTTCCTTACAATGAGACACTAAAAATGTGTCTTTAACCAACATTTCCATAAATCCTTCATTTATATTAATTTAGTCTATTATTGGTCAGAGTACTTATTTGTTTTAATGATTACTAAATACAAAGTTGGATATCTTCTTTACCAAAATATCCATTTGTTTACACAGCTTGTGGTTTCATGTCATAGCTGGGAACACAGTTCAGCCTGGGAGGAGCTTTCCAGTCCATATAAATTAGACCAGAATTGGACTGCACTGGTAATTGATGGTAGATAACCAGGCAGAATTTCTGTAGTGAATAGATAAACATTATTGAGTATTCATTAACTATTCGTGTTGATGACATGCAGTCATCTACAGACCACCGTACAATTTAAGTTTTACTGCGAGTAGGCAATTATAAGGAAACGGTGATGTGCTGTTTTCCGGTGACCTTTTATTCGACATTTAAAGAAAGGATAAAATTTAATCCCTTTAATTTAATTTAATTTAATTTTATCCCTATTAATGAATTTAATACTTATTTCTTTATTTCTGGAAAACAAGGCAGTTTAACTGAGGTGTTCTACATTTTGCGTGAGTTTGCACGTCACAGAGTTTATAGTCACACAGCCGTGCCCCCTGCCAAAGCGTCAGCTCTGAGTCTCCATCCCTCCCGTGGCAGGGCAGTGGGCACAGCCCATGGCTGCGGGGCGACTTCGCCACCGCTCTGCTTATGTTACTGAGCTTCAGAAGATCATGACCCCACCTGTGGGTTGTTTCTTCTATGGTGGCCAACCCTCTCCTTGCATGGTGTAGTGAGGAGTGCTTGAGGTGCAGGGACCAGGGGGGCTGCACACTGCAGTGCCCAGACACAGGTCCTGGGTGCAAGGGAAAAGCCTGGTGAGACAAAAGGCTGTGGAAAGTCCTCCTGGTGGTGGCTGCTGTTGCTGGAAGGGGTGGATGAGGGCACAGGGGACAAGCTATAGGCAGGCATAAAGGGGAAGGAGCTCCCAGGAAAAAGCATCCCATTAAGATTTCCTTCCCATCTTCCAAGAAGTGATAAGCCCAGTTCACCACATGTCTCAAACTCCAGCTAATCTCTTTTTTTTCTATTTCCCTTCTTGTGACTGGAGATTTGCTGCTCCATCTTGAACAGACAAAGTTCAATTTTGTTTACGTTACTAAGAAGGTTTGAGCTGGCTATGAAAAGTCCTTTCTTTTTTTTCCCTCAAGAAAAACACAGTTTCAGTCAAGCAGAATTACTTGTTTTTTTCCTTCATGTAAAAATTGAACTGTAACTTTTTTAAAAGAAAATAATTCTGTTGTCGTTGTGCATTTATTTATTTAATTTTTAAAAATGTATTTTATTTTCAGAAATAAGAACTCTTCTTTGGCTGTCCTGAAGCTATTCAGTCCTCTCTACAGACCACAATCCATCTGACACTGTGTTACATAAACTGCAGACCATGGAGGGAAGAGGCACAAAAAGGGAATACTTATTTCTCTGTGATAGTTTTCAGCACATGTTTGCAGTTGTCAGCGTCTTACCTTCTTTTTATTCTTTTTCCCCTGGAAAAACCCTTTTGGCAGGTGGGCCATTTATCAAAGAGCAAGAAAGGCAATACCCAGACAATTAGATCAATTACAACTAGTTGGACCAGATTGTGTGTAAATTAAGTAGTTACACAGTGAAGTAATAACCTTTCCAAATGACTGATAATAACACTTACAAATTCTTGGAACAGCCCTGCTGACTGAAGAGAAGTAAATCAAACTCAAAACCAGAAGACGATCAGCATGGCAAATAGTGTCCAGTCAATCACATTTCTTTTCTTAGGAAAGTGTTTCCGTTAATGCAAATGTAGGTATAATTTAATATTGAAAACTTCCAGAAGAGTAAAAAGTAAATAAAAGACAAACTGTACCAGGAAAATATGACCCGCTGATTTGACAGCATTACAGAAATAGTCAGATTGAGAAAACATTCCAGTTGAGGGGCCATTACTTAGAAATTATCTGATTCATAGTTTGGTTTTGTTTTGTTTTTCTTTCATAGCATTTGGGTCAAAAGGGATCACTGGAAAATCCAGGCCATCCTCCTGTTTGTGAAAAGACTTTACATTTCACCCAAAAGCTGATGTGTAACCCCCCCTCCCCCTTTTTTTTTTTCCAATTGCATTCTCTGTGTTTGGCTGACGTGTATCTGGACCATCTTCCTTACAGGGAAAGGCTGAGACAGCTGGGTCTGTTTAGCCTGGAGAAGAGAAGGCTAAGAGCGGATCTTATGAATGCTTATAAATATCTTCAGGGTGGGTGTCAAGAAGACAGAGCCAGACTCTTCAGGGTTGCACAATGATAGGATAAGGAGCAATGGTCACAAACTGAAATGCAAGAAGCTTCATCTGAATATGAGGAGAAACTTCTTTACTTTGAGGGTGACATAAGACTGGAACAGAGAGGTTGTAGAGTCTTTGGGCAAAATTCTGTGCAACCTGCTCTGGGTGAACCTGCTTTAGCAGGGGGGCTGGACTACGTAATCTCCAGAGGTCCCTTCCAACCCCAACCATTCTGTGGTTCTGTAATTCTGACATTCTGTATTCAGAATTGCATCCATTCTTGAGCCGAAGAACAAGGGGAGGGTAATTCTGTCACCCACCTTGGGAATTCACCTCAATGGTTTGTCGTTTTCACTCAAAAATATCTTCAGCGATTTTTTGACTTTGACTTTCATTGATGATGTGACATAATTAGATTTTTAATAAGGCACTTACTAAAGCATTTAATACTGGAATAATTTTACTTAGAAATGGTTTAGAGGATCATTAGAGTTATTGATAAACTCTGAGATTTTGATGTCTGTTAGGAAAGGCTTGTTTCTGCCTTCTAATTATTTATTTATTAATTATTTATTTTTCTTTCCAAACAAATCTTCTAAAATATGGTACAATGTCTCCTTTTCTTTTCACATGCTCCTTTGAATCCTAGACTCAGGATACATTTCAACAGATTTCACAGGCTGTTTGCAAAGTGCAAGTCTGAGGCAATACCTTTGCTCTGTACTCTATTTGGACAAGAATTTATGAAAAAGGGAGGGAAGGGAAGAGGTGGAAGACGAGATGCTGTGCTGAAAATTGGTAAGCAGCCTCCTGACGTCTCCTGGCATAGATTGAAATCTTTGTTGTACTTTATTCAGTTGAGAAACTGGGACTCAGGCATCTTGTAGTTCACACTTGCCTGCTCTAATGATTGGCTTCTATAAGGCATCTGCCTTTTTTCTGTCTTTTGGAGCTGTTTCAATTACCAAACGTGATTAAGTAAGAACCAATGTCGAGGCTTGATCGTAGCTCTCCCACACAGCAGAGAAGTGCACCAGCTGAAGCACACAACCTGTCAGCACCTTGTTCCTCCTTTTTCTGTAGCAAAAATTAATCTTAGAGTACAGATGTATCATCACACACAATTAAATCATCATTTCACCCTAGTGAGATATCCCCATGCCAGAATGTGGTGTTGGAGCATCCCAGCTGTAAGTTAAAATGCAGTAGTTTAAATGACAGTGGAGTTCAGAGAGACTCCTAAATTCCACCTCACACCAAAGATAAGTGAAAAAGACAGCCCTGAAATGACCTTGCAGTCAGCTAGGAAGAGGTAACCTCTCAAACTGTCACAAATGGAGCGCTTTTGGTTACATGTTTATGTACCAGGTTTCATCCTACTACAGAAAATCAAATGTTACGGAAGTTGAAAGTTTTTTTTAAGACAATGAATTTGCTTTCATTTAGACTTACCATAGAATTGTTTATTTAATTATATTTTATTCGGAATTCTTTTATTCATGAAAAATGACTGGCAAACAACATATGTAAACACAATTTGAAATCTTGTTTTAGAACTTTTCTACTTGATTTCTCACTTTCTAATGAACACATAGTCTTGGAAATAGCTTGACCCACATGAAACTGTGAACTACAGTCACCTGATTCAAATTTAGATTGAAGAAGAATTAATCAGTGACCAGTTAATTCTTTGTAGCAGCAAATATTTTTCTCATTCATTGCTTATTGACAGAACTGTCAGACACTAAACTGAACAATGAGTGCTTTCTTCTCTCTCCCTACCCCACCCCCAGGTACAGACTGAACCCAAATGTTGGCTCCAAATACTCCCACACTGTTTCAGGGTGGGGGGAAGTAATTTTGGATTGAAATGTTACTGCAAAAGCCAACCCCACTAGCAGGCCAGTCTTTCTAAAAGAGATATTCTAGCTCATGTCAGAGTTTCCGTGTTTTTGTACATTGTGACAGACAGGACAAAGCTTTTGTTTTTGCTTCATTCGCTGTATGTGAACCGTATGTTCTGCTTCACTAAAGAGGTGTTGCTGAGCAAGGTAGAAGGTGGCCTTATCCCATCTGTCATATTCTGGCTCGGGTAGAAACATCTGGTGAGAGAGGAGGTTGTACCTTCCTGGGGAGCAGCCCAGCGTTGGCATGCAGAGGGAATCCATGGACTCAGCAAGCAGGGAGGTGGCAACATGCATCAGGGCTGGGAGGCTCCTGGGTCATGGGCAGGACTGAGACCAAGAATCAGCCTTTGGAGGTGCTTGGAAGAAAACACCTCAGAGCTCAGGTGGGACAATGTAAACATTGACACAACTCAGGAAGGCTTTGAAATCTGCTAGGCTGAGGATAAATCTGGGTTGAGAGGCCAGTCCTGAATGGTGGAGCACACAGAGGGGAGACTTGTTTTCTAACCTTACTGCTTTCTCAGAAGAGCTGAGCCTTCTCTCTTTAAGAAGTTACGAGTTAGAGACTACTAGGGCTTTAAAGCAATTTTGATTGTGTTACATTGGTCATCATGAAGAACAAGTGTGTAGGGACAACCTTGATCTTCTGTCATATGCATTGTCTGTATTTCATGTAACCTACAGTCCTTTAAAATAATTTGCTTTAAAATAATTTCCTCAGTAATCCTCACTGAATATAACCTGAAGTAGGAGGGAGCAGCATCAGACAAAGTTTTCCGAGATAAAGTTCCCGTTGTACCTTGACACAACTAACTAGTTCTAATACTTACTAACATTTATTTGTTTGTTTGTTTGTTTGGTTGATCTTTTTCAGATAACCTGAAGGTAGCAGGTCTGAATAAATAAAAAGTCATGAAAGACCTAAGGCTTGTGTTACACATATGGTTGAATGAGGTGATAGTTACTCTCCTTTTTCAACTACTGAGTCTGATATCATGAAGCTTTACAGCTGTATGAGGTGTGAACTCATCTGAAACCTCCATTTAAAACAAAAAAAGGAAATGGCCTAAAAGCCTTTTGTTTCTTTTTGCTTGTACTACAATTCCTTTCCCATTTGAATCTAACTGGAACAACTTGATCTTACTTTGAAGTTAGCCCTTTATTGCACAGGGCTAGATAAGATGACCTGCAAAGGTCCCATTGAACCTAAATTATTTTCTGATCCTACAATTCAAATTGTCCTCTCACCCAGTGAATTTACATTTTCTTAACAAAATTTCATAGAATTAAAAAAAAAAAGGTCATATTTTGCCCAAAATAAAAATATATCTTTTCAAGGCTGCGGAGTGCTGAATTGTTTCAGACAATTGTGATGAAAATTTTTTGTTATTAGAATTTCAGTTAATGCCTGTTACCTAAAAGAAACTAAAATGAAAGAAATTTTAGAAGTCTTTATGTTGGTAATATATTTATTTTGATGTTTTGTTCTTTATTTTAGTACAAATTCACCACACAAGGACCCATATTCTCTTATTGTCACTGCTCGGAATCCAGCTACACATCTATGCTGTTGTGTGCCAGTTACAGAAAGAGAAGTCTGATCTTTATTATCTGATCTTTACTGTTTCAAGCAACCATAAGTTTTTACATTATTCTAGGTCAAATGTTATTTGCAGCATTTGGGAGTTAAGATGCACAATATATGTTATATTTCTCATACACCAGAGAAGTTTCTTCTCATTCCTTTTCTCTACCTAGATTGCCAAATCTCTCAGCTTGTTTAATTGACAAATTTCTAGATGTTTCTGTGTACCAACAGAAAATATTTTATATAAAATAATGAAGAAAAAGATTTTCTTTTCAGTATGTGGCAGTATTTCACCATATATCCAAAAATATACTGTAATGTGTGAAGGATAATAATCCATTTAGTATGTGCCATTGAAGTATTATCTTCACTTATGACACATGCCAGACCCTCTTTCACTTCCTTTCTGCATGCACTCCATCTTTGACATTAAAAATTTGTAAAACTTGATAAAAATATTCCAGAATTTTTTGTGTGTGTGTTTTAACTTCTTTACCTAGATTTTCAAAGTTGGTTTTGTTTTTTTTTTTTTTTGTCCAGAAATTATCTCTAAACTCTCCCTAAATATTTCTTCTACTTCTGTATTCATTTGCCCCACTTCAAATCATTACAAAATTCACATTGGTGTTACATTCAGCAGCAATAGTAGTAACATCCCTGTTCAGGGTGATTTCCCTAAGGTTTCCCTTCCAAAAGGAATTTTGGACTTTCTATACCATTTAATAAAGGTTCTTTGAGCACCAAATTTACTCTTCTGGAACATGGCCAGGAGAAAATAGTCACTGGTTTCTTTGAAAAACAGATCCAAGTTACTTTTAACAAGCTGATTTTAAAAGGTAGTTGATTACAGCTGCTTGTAACCCATTTTTTGCCACATCCTACTCCAAAGTACGCTTCAAATGAAGTCTGTTTGAAAGATTACAGCAAGGTGAAATGTGTGAGATTAAATGGATAACACTGAAGTGAACATTCAAGGCCAAATTAGGAACAGTTGAAAGGCACCAGTTTCATAAGGTCACTGAAGTTCCAATAATGCACTTCAAAAAACTGCTAAGATTAATGAAATTTGCCAGACCTCCAGCTAAACTCCTTCTTTCCAAACTACCTAATAACACCCACACATTACTGGAGAGCCACACCTCAGAATAATTCCACATGTGTCTCTGGGTAGCAGCTTGGATCTCATAAATCTCCTTGTTTCAGCCGTTTCAGCACTCCTGCTGAAGACCTTAGCTGATCCAGAAGAACGTGCAAATTTTCTAACATAAGCACATGACATTTTCAGCACTGTAATGATCTCCTATTTGTCCTCCTACAAGAAACTATCTCTTCCAGGCCATGGGAGGACTGATCTGGGACATTCCTGTTTCATGGCCTCAAATCAGGGTACCAGAAGCAAAGCACGAGGGCCATACTCCTGGCCTACTGCAGCCTACAATCCGCCCTTTGTTGGCACACAGGGCCCATCATGCCAGCTGTGTCACTGATGGACTCCCTGCTGGTCCACTTCAGTGAACAGTTTCTGTCTTTTAGTATAAATAATATGTTCTGATATACAGCCGCAATTGTGAATTTACCTTGCAATGTGGTGAACACTTTGTCACAGTAATAATTTTCCTTGAAATCCATAATGAATTAACTTTATTTCTGTGTACTTTGTGATGTCCCTAAAGACATTTTATTACTATGGAAATTCTCTACACATTTTTAATAAGAAAATGTAGGGTTTCCTTTGAATTGTTTTGTAGGATTAATAATATGTATGCTCTTCTCAGTGCTAAACGCACAGCCAAGTAATCAAAACTCCTGTCAAAAGGGCCTGAAGTAACTGCACGTACTAGTATTTGTTCTGCTTTGATCAAAGGTCAGATCAGTGGGCTAGTGTTTAAATAATTTGATTATGGTTTCTAGAAATAAGTAATTGAAGTGGAAGCACAATTAAAAATTTTGAAGGCAAAAATCAACATTTACTTAATTATCTGAACATTTACATACCTGAACACATGGTAACCACTGAAAATGCTCATCACCTTGTGGAATAAATACCACTAGCACGCTCACAGTAATAGTGTAAGTTGTCATTTTGAGGATGGTTAGTCAGGTAGATATAAATGAACTTTGGAACTTAACTGATGTATCCGAGACTACAATCTTAAAGAATATCTTCTATAACTTTGATTTTACCTTTCATGGCATACATGGCTCCCATTCCCACTAGCACATGAACATACCTTGTCTCTCATTTAACTTCGTGTACTTATTAACCCCAGTAAACAGAACAGGAACTGAGAAAAATGTGACCCACCTGAAATTACACAGGAACATTGTAAAAACTGGAAAGCAAAGCTTTGAGTCCACAATGGTTAAGCAGACAGAAAAAACACGTATCATCTGTATCTAGCAACTATTCAGTTACTGTCATAAGCGTATGGTGACTCAAAGCAAAATGAAAAGGCAGTGCAGAAAGATAACACAAGTTGACTAGACTAAATGTGAAAGACTGTTTGAAAAATGTGTTTAAAGCTCATCAATAAGATCTTGATTTTCAAATTTAAAAAGGAGTTGTAGATAATCTTTTTTATAAGGTTTTTTCTTAGTAAATGTCAAACGGATACTAGGTTAAGTCACATTCTTGGCATTTTTATTCCTCAAGACAAAACCACTCTGAAGAAAAAAAAAGAAAATAAAATCAAAAGTAGTAAATTAGTATATGTGGTATGTCATGATGGGAGTAAACTGAGTTATGAAAATCAGTGACAATGAATGAATAGCAATGTACAGACAAAAAAATAACTAAATATACCATAAATAACTAAACTAGCTACCTACATGCACACACGCATATTTGGTGAAGAACTCTGAGTTAGAGATTACTACTCAGGAAAAATTCTTGGAGTTATAATTCATATTTCTATGAATAGTTCAGTAGCGGCCGTGGAAGCAGCCCAAATAGTAGGAGTTACAGGGAAAGGCACAGAGTGAAAAAGAAACAGTTTCATTATGTGACTTCCAGTCCACAGTGCAGCCCAGTCTTGACTACAGGGTACTGTTCCCTGCATCTCGAAAATGCTGAGGCAGAACTGAAAAGGATTCAGAGAAAGGAGGCCAGGCTGACAAAGGGTCTGGCAAGCTGCCATGAAGGGAGTGATTCAACAAGGTAGGTCTCTTCAGGGAGGAAAAGAAGCAGCTGGGGCAAAGATATGAGAGAGGTCTGTAAAATCTCAGAGAGGACGACAAGCATGAACAGAAAACAGTTGTTCCCTGTTTTTCATAATATGGCAACTAAAAGCCATCAACAAATCAGATTATCAGCTGTCAAGGTGCAAAACAGACAACAAGATGTATCAAAATGATGGAATTTATTTCCTCAAGACGATGTGGATGTCAAAAATCTATGTTACTTCAAAATGCAAGTAGGCTGGTTCATACATGGAATAAATCTGTCAAAGGGAAGCCATGTTCACAAAGTCAGAAATGCTAGTTTGTACCCACTATGCCAGTCTTAAATAGATAATTCTGGCCAACATCTGAATATCAAAAGTCATCTGTTTAGAGAATTATTACCTATCTTCATTAAAGAAAAAATAATAATGTAAAAAAATCCTTATATTTAAAGAAAGAAAGACTCTGCAATCTGCTTCTGGATACTAACTGTGAAGAAACTCAGATTTCAATGCTGCAAATATTAGAGTCATCACATAAATTCATGGTGCACACTCCCCTTGAATTCTGAGTTAAGTTTTGTCAGGTAGTGTGGTTATAACAGAAAAGGGAAAATACAGAGCAGGGCTGTATTAGAAATGAGAAGAGACAAAGAAACACTTCACAAAATGATATAAAAGAACTCTTGTGTGGGAATGAAATTTCAGAAGATAGGTACATAGATCTATTGATCAATCTGAATGGTATAAACTAAGAGGAGTCCCAAAATTCCCAAATCTATACCAAAAATCTGTAGCCTTGTAGCCCAGTAAAAATGGTGTTACCATTGTTTATAGCATCTTACAGATTTTTGTAAATCTCTTAATGACAAAGGTATGTTTTATTCTCATTTAATTTGATCCTCAGCTTCATAGCAACTGATTTTAAATACGTTTCTCATAAATCTTTCATTGTAATACTGTGATCATTTTTCCTATCCTGTTAAAGATCTCACCATTTACAAACAGATGATGTTCCAACAGAAGATCAAACTATTTTAAGTACTCAAACTTGCATTGTCTTCAATATTTCTTCTGTGTTTGTCACTACCTATAATTACCCCTTCTGATTTGATACGCATTCACGAAGATTGTGAAATAAGAATCAGCTTTTGAGACTTGGGCAGATTTTGTGTAGGAAAGTCAGTTGTCTTGTAAGCCTTTTTTAATTATATGGCCATATGCTAAGTAGAAGAAAAATCACCTATTTCGTATTGTTTGTTTCAGTTTGCTTTTTATTATTATGAGAATAAAATTTGGCAGCAGAATGAGGAGCTCTCGCTTCTTTTTGTATGGTGTAATGAAAGAAATAAAACCCTGGTGAAAGATGTTTTAATACTTTAGAAACCAAGAACACTGCACTCGTGCCAACACTTCCCGAGCCCAAAAGATGCAAAAGTTTGGATAATGTAACCACTAGAAAATAGATCAAAATTGATTGAATCAGTCTCAAACTCAGCCAAAACAAACTGACTGCTTTTAATGATTTTTTACCAAATAATGGGTAAAAGTATTCTTGAAAGAGTCCTTCAGACAGAGAAGAGAGGGAAAGTGTTAGTATTAGGGTCCCACGGTCTTCCTCTTAGCTTGTAAAAACTTCCTATGTCAGATGTCTGTACACATCGAAGAAGGGGCTGTGACTGGGGAAATCTGTTTGTTTTTCCATTTAAGTAGAATACTTTCTCAGAATTGTAAATTCAGAGAGCAGCAACACAACTTGGCTTGGAAACTTCACGCTTGCTTGAATTTCTCTGGAAACACTTATGCTACGCTTCTGAAAAAAACCCCACATGCTCAGCTTACTGATAGACTTGGGCTGAGTCTGGAAGCACCCATGGGGTTTATTTGTGGGCTGCACAGTGGAGCGACTGCCCCTTCTTACATGTCTTTGTGATTCTCCAATAAATCGGTCACTCCCAGTGTCTGATGCTACTGAGAAGCCACAGAATGATGATATTATAGAAGGCCCTTGAGTACACTGAATGTTTTAAAATTAGTTGTTTATTTACAATTTGGGACACTTCAATGGTAACAGAAATTGAAAGCTCTTCACTATGCCCTGAAAAGTTATTTCAGGGGAAAAAAAAAAAAAAAAAAAAAGGAAGAGAAAAGATTAGTTTCCTATCAATTGACACCACATTTCCAAGAGATGTGGATGTAATATCATTCTGGCATGTCAGAAGTTGAGAAATTATTTTCTGTGTAACTTGTATATTAGAGTTCTAGAAGGTTCCCACTGGCATCTGCCACTTAATTAAGTTTAAGGAACAATATTTCACAATTCCTATTTATTCTGGCTGTTCTAAGCTGGTTTGGAGGATAGTTGAAGATTTCCATCACAGTAGCCAGACTATGTCTAATTTATAAGATTAAACTGTTAGAGTTGGTTATCTCAGAGCATTATAATGACACTAATAAAAATGATCTCACACAGAATGATTGGTGTGGTTGTCTGTTATGCAGCACTTGTTCCATAAATGTGACTTTAAGAATGTACATGTTATGCTCACTTAGAGAAGCTTTAAAGTTTCTTAATAGAGTAATCTCACCATTTTAGAGAACTTTTTAATGTTGTTAAAGATTCAATCTTCTTCATCAGTTTTGCCAATTTTAGGGGGAAAAGATTATGATTATGTACAATGAGCTTAAATAATGAGCTTAGTTCAAGTATTCTGAAGACAATTGTCAATGTTACAATACAGGAAAGTAATAGAATTGAAGTATGTATCTAATTCTTACTCCTCATTCTAGCCAGTCTTCCTGCTGCATGAATCATAAATTGCAATACTACTCAAAGATACTGCTCAGAATATGAAGTGACAAGAGAAGGGAAACAAAAATTGTGTTTCATTAACATCTTATAACTGCTGGACACATCATGCCTGCAGTTTCTGAAAGAAACAGTCAGACTTGCACACTGTCCCACTTTCTACTTATATAGGAAGATGAGATCGTCCTCCACTTCTACAATAAAATTTCCTTAATGCTTTGCCTTTACTATATATTGGAGTTCTGGGATGCTGTTGCTGATAGTGGTGTTGTCTATTCAGAGTATATCTGGATAAGTATGTAAGTGTCAGTAACTCTGAATACACGTAGTTTAGTTAGAAGTTTATTTTTATTATTCTAAAGTGTGTTTCATCAAGATCTCTATCCACACTAGAATTTCAGCAACAAACCCTGTATTCAAGTTCTAGACAAAGTATAGGAAATAATTCCCAGGTAATGACATTTTAGAGCACCATTTAAATAAAGCTGGATATTTTACTTGCTTATCCTAGGAGCATTAAGGGGAAACTTTTCAGAGTTTGGTAGGTGAGCTATAAACAAATAACTCCTAAAGATAACTGATGCATATATATACTTGGTTGTATGGGAATGTTGCGCAAGATTGGCGAGGAGTTTAGTTTAAATGTAAATACGCTCAAAGTGACTTGCACCTGTCTGTAGAAAAAGCACATACATCACACTAATTGTTTTACTGACCTTGTGTGCTTGATGAGTAGAACCTCTGTGTTATGTCTGAGATTCCTGCTTTGTTGTGAGAAAGAGTGGGAGGCTGTGCCTGCTGCTAGCCTTGAAATACAGGCAAGCTCAGCAGGCCCAGCGATCTTCAAGCAGGGCTGAATCACTACAGTGCCTGCGTCCCCGCTGTGTTGCCTCTGCCTGGGAGCTTAGGTGCTACTTCGGAGATCCCCCAGTAGAGAGGTAACTAAAATAAACTTGCCTTTAACGATTGCATTCGTGGCCTCTGGCACTTCTTGCGACGTGCCTGTGCTTGTACACACATTGGTCCAATGTAAACTGAACATCTACACCTTTTAACTGGTTTGTCTTTTCCTGACATCTGGAAGTTCAAAGTAATTGCACTTATTCACATGTCAGTTAAGGCTCTTGGCTCCTTGGGAATTCAATGAAAATAAAGGATGGCTTGAGCAACACAGGGTTAGGAACACAACTTTCCACAGCATACATCAGCAGTACAACAAAGCGTTAAGTACACACAGTGCACTGATGGTCAACCAGAAATTAAGAAGCTAACATCAGATCAAAGTATTTGGTAAAATGGTCCTCAGATGGGATTTTTCTGGAAATGCAGGAGTCCTTAGGGGGTAGCCACTTTCTCACTGCCAGAATTTGCTTGCCCTAGGGCTTTGCAGGAGGATTTTCCGCACGCAGCACAACTGTTCCATCTTCCACCCTCTGATAACCAAGGTGTTCCTGAACCTGCAGAAGTCTCCAAAACAGTGCTTGCCCCTGTGCTCTTTTGGGGCTGTATCCTCAGCCCATTGTTCATCTCCCATATGTATTGTATCCCCATGGCTCTTGGTCCCCATACCCTGCCCGCCCACCTGTAGGTACCCTCCCTCTCACGTCACTTCTTCCAAGTCCCTATGGAAGACACAGGAACTGTGTCTGAGAGCAGGTTCAAGGTGCAAACATCCTCTGGCCTTTTTGTATGCATGAGAGAGGCACCAGCTTTATTCATATTCCCCTAATTATGGAAGGAAACCATCCAGCTGCAGGGCTTATAGAGAGATAGTGAAAGCGTACCTTTTGAGAACATGTATCAAAGAAGAACGGTTAGAAGTAAGTAACTTTAAGGTAACTTCAAGTAACTGTCTCTTTTCCAAAGATTTTTTTTCCCCCCATAAAATTGCAACCAGCTGTAATCCATCCGAGATTCTATTGTATGCAATTGCCTCAGGAACAGAGAGTTTAAAAACTGCTGTTCAGCAGGTACGACTCCAGCTGTAAATGGCTGCTGGGAAACTATAATTATTCAGTGAACATATGTACCATACAGACTTTCTGTTTAATGTGTATAGTTAGTAAAACAGTTTCACTACTTCATGGTAAATGAAGTATATGGAGCAGATTCAAACAGGAAGAGAAAGTATCCTACTGAACTGTTATCTTCCTTCTAACAAAACAAAATTCTAGAACTAGTATGTCTCTTCTAGGATTATGAGAAAGGACTTTCCAGCATCTTCCAACCCAGAACTGTAGAAATATTTTTTTTTAATTTAGTTTTGTTTTTAATAATTTGTAGACTCTGCCATAGAGTAGAATAATTCACATCTTTCTACAGTTAATTTTTTTTCTGAAATTAATAATTAAACAATTCAATTTAAAATCGATTTGTTTTGCCACTGCTTGTTAAGGAAAATCTAAATTGCAACAAGGTGCTTTTCGTGTTCATGTACATAATGTCCAAAGTGTCTTTCACCTTAGACAATTAACATTTCATAGCTGAGCCTCAAAAACAAGCTGAAATTTGTCATAGGTATATGACTACATTACAGGTGGCAGCCCATGCCATGAAAGAAAATGCAGTTTACAATCTGTGTAATATGTGTAGTAGTATAAGGATTTTGCCATTAACTCTTCTATACCCTTTATAGGCCATAAAGAAACACAAAGAAAACCCAATATTTTTCCTTCATTGTTTTCAGTGAGAAGGACAAAGCACTTGCTTCAGATAGAGAGATAATTGAAGGCAGATTTCTAGAAAAGGAAAATAAAAATCTGTACAAAATGAAAACTATATTATTTCTCAAGTATATAAGACTTTAAAATAGAAATTGGTTGTCTGCTTTCTTTCCACCAATGCTTTGATGTTTGCCTGTGTACATCAGTTATCTTTTTGGTGCATTTGGGGTGAAGAAGAGCGTACCTGCACTGACAGTCCTTTAAGAAATGCATACAAAAAGCAATTTAAACCACTTCAGATTATTATCAAATGCTGTCTGTGTCTCATGCTTAGAACAGATACTTGTCTTCAAAAAAACTTACTACTTCTAGTACTAGCAGAGGTATAGCTAGAAATCTCTTGTCTTCATGCATTCCCAGTGTATGAATTCACATACTTTTATAATCCTGCTGAAAAACAATGACATAGATGCAAGCACAGGCAACATAGGTGGTTTTCTCTAGGTTCACTGTCCATTTAAGTGGATCTTTAATTAAAGCTATCAAAACAGTATGAGGCTTTTTAGATTTGAAGCCCTCAATACTTGCAACCTGTTATTTAGCCTCCATAGCATGTCTAGTTTGATAAATGTGGTTGTAACAGCTCCAGACAATGACATCAGCCCTGTGCCTTTTCTGTTCCTGGCTGGGCTTCAGCAGGAAGAGCACTAGTAAGCTTCTGATCTATACACGTCTTAGTGAAGATCACTGAAGTTTCATTCCATTAGCCTGTCAGGCCAAAGCAAAGACATTATGCTCTGCTCTGCCACATGAACTTGGTCTGGGCTTAGGTAATATAAATCAAACACAACTCTTTGAAACATTTTATATTTGCGTAATTATTGAAAGCTTAGCTTTGTGAAGATTCAGTTGTAGCCTGTTATACTCTTCATTAGAGACTCTACATTAACGCTTAGAGACCCATTAAAATATTTGTCTCATCACACAACAACTGGATTTACACCTTCTTTGTTTATAAATGCTTGAAAACAATTGTCAACAACTGCAGTAGTACCACCACAATTCTAATGGAATTAACTTGCTTTATTTACTCCAGGCCAAGGGCATGTTGGCTAGGCACACTCTCATATAGCTTCTCAATATTATCCTGAATTGCAAGCTGCCTTCTTTTGCCTTCCTCATGCAACACAGCCAGACTAAGGAATAGGGATTTTTGATCTGGATACTGGATTTGATCCTTCTGATGTCACTACAGTGAGACTGAAAAAAACCTGCACAGCTTTCAACACATGAATTAGAGCCAATGCATGCTCCAAATACCATTGTAAGAGTAATTGGGTGTGAATTTCTTTGCTACAAACTGGATGCTTTTCTCCCTTCTAGCTTAGCCTACCCCCATGACGTTCTCTTCTAAATTCTGCCATTCATATGGTGTCCCTCTGGCCATGCTCAGGAAGAAGAAGAATCTTTTCTATGCAAATTTACTGAGAAGCCTATCACCCTACGTGGCAGCTTCAGAGGGTGTATAACTCTGGCTCTGATGCCTCTCAAAGCTACTGAAGGACGATGAAAATATCTAATATGCACAGTGTCTCCACAAGCATCTTAATGAATCAGAATTAAAAATGTTCTCCCAATCTCTGGTCTGTTAGATAAAAAATCCTTGAGCCATCTGCCTTGCCTGCTGACCCTAGTATAACAATTTCACCTTTCTTACTGCTCTCGGGAAGGTTGTGGTTCCCCATCCCTACTGTCTTTAACACTTTGGAAAAATAACGAGACTGAGGCTGCGGGACCCCCTTGAAGGATGAAGCACGGTCTTAGACAAAAGTCAGGAGGGAGCAAGAACATAAGAGAGAGAGAGTCCAGACCACAGCCTGGCTTGTACAGCTATGTTACAAAAAATGAATGTTAGCAGAAGGAAGGGATGAATTAATCAGAGATGCTGTAGTGTCTTTGCAAGTCAGTAGAATCTCAAACCTGCTTTGATTTGTTGAAAGTTTGGTGTTCAAATCAAGCTCTCATGTTGTGCTAATATACACGAGCTACTCGGAATTAGCACAGGTTCTCACAATGCGGTACAGTGCAAAGCCCACAGCTCCCACTCATGTCACACAAATACTGCTGTTGTACTAATTTCCAACCTCAAAAAGGCAAATCTTTCACCAAAAGCTGTGGCAAGAACAAAAAGTACCATTGTTACAAACATTCATGAAAGGGCACAACATGCTGTTGCCCACAATATCCCTCCCAGTCAGATCTCTGTTGGGATGAGTGCTTTGAAAAATACCACTTTTCCATAGTCTAAGATAAACTGTTCTCTTAGGCTTAGGGAGTGGTAGGGAAATGTTGAATTTTGCAGCCAGCATTGTAAATAGGCCACAACCAACATTAGGCTAAGTCTGTTGTCAGTTCATCTGGCAAACTTTGATTCATCACCACTTATCACTATGGACTGCTGGGACTGAAATAGAAAAGGGAGTCAGTGTGGGAAATGCTCTTTTAAGTCTTCATGAAAAAAGATTTCAGAGATGAGCTAGTACTTCAACATACCATTCACCCTCTGCAATCTGTTTCTAGATTATTTTTAGAAGCAAAAGTCATCAGGGCAATTTAAATTTAACGGCCAAATCCTGATCTCAACTGCATGAAATCATAGCTATAGAGGCATCTGCCCACACTGTAGGCCTGATCGTTTTACTACCAAATGGCCAGCTGCTGAAATAATTACAGACTGCTGATACACTAATAGATGAGGAAAACCCACAGTCAGTGGATATTTCTCCAGGGTAAGGATATTTGCACTGTTTGTCTATTTACTGTCCCTCACCATCGTAATAGCTGTATATATTGGAAACACAGAACTGAGCATTGCAGCATCTTAACAATATTATCCCCTATTTGGGGAATAAGGTTGCAAAGAAATTGAATAACATGCCATTTGTATAATGTGTTGGTGGCAGACTTTGGAAATTGTGATATGTTTACCATATACCAATCCACAGACAATTACAGAATTACCCCTTTCTCTCAAAACCTAATCCAATGTGAGTGCCAATTAATGATACACAGAAGCTAAAGAAACTCATTAACTGGCTTACTTCATGACAAAGCTAGTCAGTGTGCTTAGTTAGGGACTAAGCTATGAAAGCTGCTTTGGGATTTTGAGATGCCTGTTTACAGCCCTTGTTTTTTAATTCAGTTTTTCCAACTCAGCTTAGTTTCTTTAAAGGGACTGAGCCAGTCCCTACATATAAACTTGGTGGTTCTGCCCAATAACCACTGTCTGCCAGCTGTGTGTGCTGAATTCCAGCATACAGAGATAGTCCTGTCAGCCTCAGGATGAATGAAAACAAACCCGCTGCTCCTGGAGTGCCAAGGGTTCAGAAGGTCCTTGTGTTATGCCAGCTCTGTGGGGGTAATGGAGAGGCATGTTTCATATTTTATATTCTGGTTTAGATTATTCAGGCATGGAAAGCACACATAGTTTGCTGGATGCACACATTCCTAAATGATGCTACATATTTCTGATATTTCTGTCATGCACATTTTCTGAAGAATGCAGAGACGCTTGCCTGTTCGGAATTGAATTGTAATTCCTATACAAAGGAACAGTTAGCTAAATATAAATCAAATCTCAAGCTGGCTAGGAAGAAATGTGTCCTAAAATGTCCTAGTGCATGTTTTGATTAAGAATGAAGGAACATTTTATTACTATATGTATACAGACAATTCAAAACATGTGTTCTGTATACAGTGCTTTGGGGAAAAGTTTCATCAGTAAAGCAAACTTAATCTACACTTTTTCACTTACTGAGGTGACTGATCAAAGGTAACCTGTATGGTTTTCATGTTGCATCTAAGGAATAACTGAATATGAAAACCTTCCTTTTACTGGCAAACAAGAATGAGAGATTGGTTGACTGACAGGATTAGGCCACTAATATAAAATTTTTTGCTCATGGATAAACAACGTTTTGTAGTAGTTATTTTCTGAACATCCTTGGATCCATTAAGGATTCATTTAGGCTTGAAGGGACCATGCTTCATGTTGTGATTTACCATTCATGTGATTTTTACCCAAAATATTTCTGGCCATAGAGATGAACTTGAAATATTAGACTAACTTTGGTTTTGAAGAGCATATATCTGAATTACTACCTGAGGTATACAGATTTTTAGAACTCTGACTAGAAACTGAAAATAATTTTTAAGCTTTCCAGTCTGATTCATGTACCTACAACACAGAAAAAATAAAAGTATAATGCTCTGAGTAAGTGGAGATTGTTGAAAAGTCCTTAAAAGTTCATTTTTCGTGTTCTTAGAGTCCTGAAAGCCAAATTTCTAACCATTTTTACAGCTGACAGAGCATAACCTAGTTTATAGCTGGGAGAATTTGGCAAAGCAGAGATGTCTAAGGGTCTGTTAGTCTCTGTTACATGTGAAATTGGGCATAGCAGGGAAGTGAGTGCTGTCGTAGAGACACATTTTACTAAGTCACTGCTTTAGCTCCAGTGAAGGCTGCTTTAGTCTAAACTGCTTAAGAGAAATCAGAAAATTATATGGCACTAATATCACACCCATTTCCACTGAAGTCACGGGACGAGAAGTTTGGATGTGAAATTTGACAGCTAGCTCTGTGTCTGTCTCAAATTCTCGTGTAAAATCATGGGAAGTTAGTTTTGCTTATTTACTCACTCTGTTGCTAGTTGTCATTACTCCAGGGACAGTGTTAAGGTTAAAGGACAAGATATGCAACTGGCCTCATTTCAGGGATTGATAGCAGGCTACCCCACAAAACAGCGATACTTTCTGTCCAACTACCAAGTATTAATAACTGGTAGAAATTACCACCATGACTCAAGTCCTGATCACAGTCACCTTCACAGTAAATAAGAACCTTGACTAAAACCTTTTCCTTTCTATTACATTTAGTTAAGCAATGTTTCAAACCATTTTCTTAACTTCTGAAGCAAGTAGGAGGTGTGGTTCACATGTCAGATTGACATGAGGGCTAAATCAGACTTTACAGGGGTCTTAGACATTACACACCTGAATCAAATAATCTCTCTAAAAATCTTTTAGAGTAAAACATTTTACTCAATATTGGTAAACAATAATAACCCTGAATCAACAGCAATAGCTAAAGATGATTGGCTTGGAAAAAATAGCAGAGAACTGGTATGGGTGATAAAGATGTTTCATATGCTATGTTGCTTCCTGTAAAGAAGTCAAAAGTGAACCCTTTATCTTATGATATTGTCCCTGCTACTTAATTACTTTATCATATTGTAACAGTGTGACTATTAAAATAGCCAAACAATCAAATTTTGACCACATTTTTATAGATTTAATGAACTTGGAGGAATATTAGAATTGTGCTCTCTTACATCATCCTTTGCTGTAATCAATAGATATTACAAGTTTATTCTCAATGTCTTGTACTTACAATAAAATTTTAATTTGATGGGAGTGACATTTTTTTGTTTTATTGGAGAATTTAGACTTCACAGCAGCCTTATTTTAATCAGTCATTTTAGAGTATAGATGTAAGGAGTCTAGTAGATAAAAGAGCTTTATATTATATATATGTAGTAACAGTGTTCTGTAGGGATTCTTGCTGCATCTGCTGCATTAAATGAAGATGCAGTCTTGAACACTCTGAGAACACTATTCTAGTACATGCCAATTAGTTGTCACGCTCTAGCTGGCTTACTGATAACGCAGTGTAGATGTAGACAAGTGTATCACAATTTAATATCATCCTAATTATCTCTTTATTCTTCTCTCTAAATAAGTGAGAGAAGCTACTCTTTAATATGAAACAGAACCTGATGATGTTATTAGCATTTAATATAAACAATAGACCATATGGAATATACGAGACACTTGAAAATAAGTCAGTCAGCACCTTTTAATTTTTTATTAGCTATCAGCATCTGATTTTCTACCATATACTGTAACATGGAAATAGGAGAAAGAGTAGCTTAGCTATCACGGTCTCTCCTACACCCAGTACTCACCAGATTTTCTCACCAGCTAGCAAAATATATAGCTTTAAAGTTAGAAGAAATGAATAACAGGAAAAGTGGCAAAAACCTGCCACCGTGTAGGTATGGTAGAGTATTCTGTGTCATAAGGCACATCTGCAGGTTGTACTACACCACAAGGTGTGTAGTGAAGTGGTCAAACACAATTTTCAAATATTAGCCTCCATTATAGAAATATTTTACTTGCTCTGCCAGTTTCTGTGTTCCCATTCCATGACTCTGAGTCTAAACAGTGAGAAAGGAATTGTATGTATAGAGTACACTGGGGCTAACTCACTCAACCCAAACTAGCCACTAGGAGGTTCACACCTATGCTGAATTTAGGCAGAATATGTGTGAGTCATGTACTACTTTTGGCATTCCCTATGGAAACTGGCCACCACAAAGAATTAAAACTTTCTCCAGCAGGCCTTTTTTGGTCTGAACCAAGAAAGGACAGTACTGTTTCATGCTGAAAGTTAAGAAACCACCTCCCTGATATTACAGTTCAAAGCTTTATTTGTGTGCCTATTGTGGCTGAGGTTTTCACAGGTGAGGTCTGCCTTCAGACCTCCCAGGTTTCTGAGCCTAATAGCAGAGCCTGTCAGAGTGAAGCATCAGCCACAGTAGAGAAAGACACCATCTTGGAGCATTAAATCAACTGTAAAAACACAAGCCCAGGCAGCAAGACCCATCCAATGGTGCTGTGGAAGCTGGACTGAGAAATTATTTGGATTTTATAGTAATAGTAGATTATGGTGGAAGCTGAATGTGGTGTGAAATGGGATATGTTAGGAATGTAATATTCATTAAGTTTAGATGGAGGGTTGACAAAAGGTTGCATAACAGGCTTGCCAAGAACTGGGACATCCAAGTTGCTTCTGTTCCTCTATAGTGAAGAGGAATTCAACTTCTATGTTTGCTGCTTTGACACATAGGTCAAGCAAACTGGAAATTACTTTGGCCATGTTTTTCAAGAATGAGTTCACACAGTATCACAGAATCACAGAATGTTAGGGATTGGAAGGGACCTCAAAAGATCATCTAGTCCAATCCCCCTGCCGGAGCAGGAACACCCAGATGAGGTTACACAGGAAGGCGTCCAAGCGAGTTTTCAATGTCTCCAGACAGGGAGACTCCGCAACCTCCCTGGGCAGCCTGTTCCAGTGTTC